>MU386579.1:129208-304099 GCA_022497025.1 Hypoxylon sp. FL0890 | reverse complement strand
AAAATAAAGCTTTTATTTTTAATTATAAATTAATATAAATTATATATTAATGTAATATTTATAATAAAAGTTATTAACCTTTAAATACGTCGAAAAAAAGTAATAAAAGTAAAATTATAACTTTTCTTTTATAAATTATAAGCGATTAATTTAAACGCTTAATATAAGCATTGTTTTAATTCCGTTATTTTATTTTATTTAAATATAATTTTTTAAATAAACTTAAAGCATTATTTAAATTATATTTACTTAAGCTTTTAATAAATATAAATTTTAATTAATTTAAGCTAATATTTATAAAGTTATTTAAATATTTACAATAAAAGCTTAAATTAATACGTGTTTTTTAAATTAAAGATTAAATATTTAAAAGAATAAAAAGGAATAATAATAATAAAGAAAGTAAAAAAAGCAGAATCCCGTCCGGAGTATTTATCTTGATTTTTTACTATTTTTAAATATTTATTTTATTACGTTTCTTTATTTTTTAAATTTATTTTAATTTCTTTTAAATTTATTCTTAAAAAAAACCTTTTTTTATATTAAATAACTTAATTAATAAAGGTAATAAAAATATTTATTAAATGCTATTAAAACCGTTATAAAATCTTTATTATAACGATATATTTCCTTCCTTTATATACCGTATATACGTAAAGTTATAATTATTTGAAATATTAAATATAAAAAGTTGGAAAAAATGTTAAGTTTCACTTTTCCTACCTTATAAAAGCTTATAGTAAAAATCACCCTTTTCTTTTAACATTTAATATCTTTACGACGAATAGTCGTATTATCGTGCATTTAAGACCATTAAAACCGGAATTAAGTTAGCTTTATAATGGTGTTAATCACCTCCTAATTAGGTAATTATTCGTCGAGTTATTAATTTTTAAATGGAAATTAAAAGGCTTACATTTAAGGACTAATTAAAGCGCTTAAAATAAGGCATCGTTTCGATTTCGCTACCTTTTTTAACTTAAGTATAAATCTTTAAGTAAACTTAAAGTAAAAAAACATTAAAATATTTTCATTTTATATTAAAAAAATCATAATTCCTTTAAAATAAATCGGAAGAATACGTAGTTAAATATATTAATAAATTAATATTAATAAAATAAGAATTATTTTTATTAATTTATAACCTTTTTATTAAATTAATTATAAACTTTTAAACGTATTAATCTTTTTAATTTCCTTTTAAACGTATTAATCTTTTTAATTTCCTTTTAAACCTTTTTTATTTTAATTTTCTTAATTTTTTAAGTTACGTATAACTTAAATGTATATTTTTATATATTAATTACGATTATAAGTTTTACGTAATTATATTTTACTAATAAATAAAACGTTGAACTATTTAATAATTAATTTATTCTAAAGAAAACTTTTTTTTCTATTAAATAACTTAATATATAAGTTAAATAAAAATATATATTTAACTTTATTAAATTTAATATTATTTTATTTTTATAATAATATATTTGTTAATTTTATACGACGTATATACGTAAGGTTATTATTGTTTAAACTATTTAAACGTTAAAAAATGCTAAGCTTTATACTACTTACCTTGTAGTAACTTAAAAACTTATAGTAAAAGTAACCTTTAATGTTTATAATTTAATATCTCCACGACGAGAGGTTATACCACCGTATATATAAAACCATTAAAACCGTAATTAAGTTATCTTTATGATAATATATATTATTTCTTAATCGGATAATTATTCGGTAAGTTATTAATTTTTAAATAAAAGAAAGAAAATTAAAAGATTAATATAAAAAGAATTTATAACTTTAATAATATAAGATTAAGCTGGAGCAGGAGCTTCAAGGGAAGGGATAGAAGGGCTATCTGGGTTATATAAAGCCGTAGATTAAGTTTTACGCTTTTATCTTGTATATTTAAAACAATTAGTAAAAGAAAAAGATAATAAAATAATAAAAAAAGCGCTATATTTAAAGAATATAGTGATTTAGAAAACATTATTAAACTATGATAATAATATTTACAATATTAAAGTTATAGCTTAAAAGTAAAGATTATAAAATAAGATAAGCTAAAATATATTAATTAACGTTTAAATTATATATATATGACTACTATATCTTTAAAACTCTTACCTTAATTTATCCCTTTTTAGATATAACTGTAGTATTTTTATAAAGCTATATTTATAAAAAGGTTAAGGTTAAAGTAATAATTAAAATCTTTTTGTCACTTTGATTATTATTTAGGCTTTAAGTTAAATTTTAATTTTATTAATTTAACGGTTTTACCTTTTATATTAATACAATTAAAAGTTGTTTTTATTTTAATTTTCCAATACTTAACATTTTTTTACAGCTATATCTTTAAGTTTTTTATAATAACTTTTTAATTATAGTTACCCTAGTTTTTTTAAGTTACTAGAAACATAAGTTAAGATCTAAAATCTAAGATTTTATAAATATTATTAACCTATTTATAAAAATAAAAGGTAATATTTTTAATATAAATAATAAATCTTATAATTCTAAATTTAAATATTAGATTTAAGAAAAGAAGATTATTATATATTAAAGGTATAAATATCTTAAAAGCTATCTTAAATATAAGCTTAAATTTTTATTTAGGTTTAGGCTTATTATTAAAAATTTAAGTAGGTGTTTTTTTTAAAGTTTACCCTATAAGAGAAATAAATAATATAAGTGACTCGATCTTAATTAATAATATTAAGTTATTTTAAAAAAGATTTTTAAGTATCGTCTTAAAAGTCTTTTTAAACTTATTAATAAATATAAATCTTAAGGATAAAGGATAAAATATTTAGGGGTTAATCTATATACTTACATATTAAGATATTAATTTAATAAATATCTTTAATACGCCTTAAAAGTTTATAATAAAAAAAATAATAAGTAACTACAATATTAAAGATTTTTTATAAATTAAATACAAAAACAATAATACCTAATAACTATAACTTTAACCGTCTTCTTAATTAATAAAATTAAAGTAAACTATTTTAATAAGCTTTGTTATCCCATGGCTTACTTCCTCAATCTAAAAATCCTTTAAGAAAATAAATATATATAAAATTTTATATATATTTTTTAAAAGCATATTAAAATAGTAAACTCTTTATTAATTAAAGATGTAGATTATATAATAAAAGTATATTAAATTATTTCTAAGATTTACTTTTTTTTAATATAAGTTACTTAAATATATATAATTTAAATGGAAAAGAGTTTTAAATATATAAAATTTAAAAACGTTTTAAACTTATTAATTAAAACTTTTTTTAAAATTATACCATAATAGTTATATAGAAAATTTAATAGTGATTATTTTAAGTAATAGGTCTTTAATAGTTATAACTTAAAGTAATTATATTATTTTAATAGTTATTTACTCCTTTCTATAATAATTATTAAAGGCATTTATTAAGTTTAAAGCTTTAATAATTTTCTAAAAATTTTAATTAAAATTAAATGATATTTATCTATCACTAAATATCTCCTTACACTACTCAATTAATAATTATCCATTATAAAATATTATAAGATAGATTAATAAGCTTATTTTAAAATTGGATAGGTATTAAAACTTATTATTATTATTATAAATGTTTTATATAAATTTATTAATCTTTTAAAAACTTTTTTATATTATGTTTTCTTTAATATTAACGATATATTTAATAATTAAAGTTATTATAAATAATTTAATAACAATAGATAACATAATGGTGATTTTTTCTTAAATAAAATTACATAAAAATGTAAAAAATAATTAAGGATAAATAATTAGGGTTGATATATACTTCCTAAATTGATGTAAATTAAATTTAAGCCTTTAATAGTTTTAAAATATGTTATTATTCTTTCTAAAAATATAAAGTTTTTAATTAATTTTAAGAGGTTATTTATAGTTTGATTATTTGGTTTAAGTAAGTAAATTTAATTAATAAGATGGCTTGTTTAAATAATAGGTGTTGTTATATTATAAAGTTATTAGTTTTGTTTTTTTTTTTATCTTTTTTTTTTTTTCTTTTTTTTTTTCGATTTATTAAGAAATTTATTGTTTATTGATTATGTTTAATAGTTTAAGCAAAGGTATATGGCTGATAACATTTAATAAAAAGGTTTTTATTAAATATGATAAAGTGTTATAAGGTGATTATGAGAGCTTTTTTTTAGATATAAATTTAAATAAGTATAAGGGTTAAGAATTATTTAAAGATTATATTAAACCTCTTTTAATGATTACTTTTAAGTTTAGTTTTAAGGTTATTTTAAAGGTTTTTATTAAGGTTATTATTAAAAGTAGTAGTATAGTTAAGAAGATGTTTATAAATAAGTTATAAGGGGTATTCTTAAGTTGATTTAAGGATGAGGGATATGATGTTGAATTATTAAAGGTTATTATTAATTAAGCTGTTTTAAAGCGTTAGAAGTTAAATAAGGGGCTTAATATTATTGGAATAATGTTTTTTTCTTTTATTTTTTAGCGAGTTTAAAGCGTGAAAGCTGTTTTAAACCTTGTCTTTAATTTATATTATAGTAAGTTTATAGTAATAATATAATCTCATAACTTAAAAAAGGTTAAGATTTTTAGAATTTAATTTTAAAATTATTTTTTTAAAGATTAGTTTATTATTAATAAGTTAAAATAAGTAGGTGGTTTTTTTATCTTATAGAATATTTACCTTATACTAATATTAAAAAATGTTTTGATATCTTTTAATTAATATTTTTTTAAGTATTGTTTAAGGTAAATATATATGTTAGGACGTTTAATCTACTAGATTTTAGGTAGTTATAAAGTTAAATTTATAATATTTTCTATTAATTTTAAGGACTTTATTGTTTAAGGTAAAGCTAGTGTATGTTAAGCTTTTATAGGGTGGACCGATTAGTGAATATATGGTATATTTAAGTAGTGATTTTTGTCGGGTTATAAGGTTTTTTATTTAAACTTATAAGCTCTTTAATAAGGTTTTTTATAAATGTTATAAGAGATGTTTTAAGGATTTTAAGTCTAATAATTATATTAAGATATAGTTGTTTTTTAGTTGTTAATTTATCTTTAATATAATTGAAAGAGTTTGTAAAATATGTTATTATTTTATAGTAAGGTATTTATGTGAATTTTAAGACGATAGGTATATGTGTTTTAAGGTTTAATATTTATGCGATTTTTTGCTGAAAGAGGATATAAATATCGAAAATATTTTTGTAAGAAAAACAATTAATGGCTTAAAATTTTTAAGGTAGGTTGAGAAGTATGTTATATTTTTAAATTAATAAGTGATTGGCATAAAGTAAATGTTATTTATAAGTAATTAAGTATTAAGGCAAGTGGTGGAGGGTATTAATTAGAGGATTTATAAAGAATATTATAAAAGAGCGTATTATTTTAAGTTGTTTTTATTTAAATAATATTCAAATTTAGGTAAATTAAGTGTTAAAATATAATAAATGATAAAGGAGTTAAGTTATAAATAATAATAAAGATTTAATGGTTTTTAAGTATGTGGTTTAATTAAATAAATTATTAATCTTCTTCTTCTTCCTCCTCTTTGTTAAATCTATTAAATTTATTATCTATTATAACGTATCTTTCTTTTTATTCTATAAAGATTTAAACTTTTATAGAGCTAGTTTTTTGTATAATTTTGTAGTCAAACTTTATAAGCTTTTTTTACGTTTAATTAATACTTAGTTAAGTGATATTCTTAAGAATCTTTCTTGGAGGGTTGTTGATAATCCAAATATTTTCTTCAAGATTTATAAGTTTTTAAAAACCTTCTTTATTTTATATAAAATATTTTAACCTTTCCCTTACGAATATGTTATATATGATCGAGCCTTTTAGGTTTTTAATGATATATTTAAAATTATTATAGGCTTTATATATAATATAGGGATTATTTTAATTATATTTAAGCTTGTTTTTCTGGGATTTATTAATATGTTTTAGAAGGTTATATAAGAGTATTAAGTTATTTTTTTATAATGGTATCTTTTTTATTTTAGGGGTAAGCTTAGTGTTATTGTGATTAGCTTATTTTTTACACTTTTAAATGATAATTTTAGATATTTTTTTTATATTATCTTTTTATCTTTTAATTATTTTAGCTTTTATAATTAAAAGGTTAGTTTTAGAAGAGATGTTTTTTTAGTTTAAAACTTTTTAAAAAGGTATAACGGTTTTGATTAAAAGTATAAGATTTCTTTTATATATTAATTTATAAAGGTTAAGGCCATATTCTTATATTAAAGTTTTATCGGCAAAGATTATAATATCTAGCTTTAAAACTTATCTTTTATAGGTACCATTAATTATTTTCTTAAGTATTATTTTAATTAATTTATAATTAATTTTTATTTATCCTTAAGCTTATAGGAAATATATTAGGCTAATGTCCTTATATATACTTATTATTTTGCATATTTTAGTAATATTAGCCTTAAATTTAAAACCTTTATCGATTTTAATTTTTAAAGGAATGTTATGTTATATTAAGATCTTTTTAATAAAGAACTTAACTATTAAAATAAAATTAACTTTATGGAAAGCTTTACCTTTTAAATAATCCCTTAATTACTCTCAGGCTTTAACGATAACGATGTACCTATAGTCATTAAGTATATACTAAACGTTTATTATTTAATAAGCAAAGAGATTAATAGGTTTTAAGCTTTTTATAAAGTTTATAAGCCTTTTAATATCTACTTTTTAACATTAAAGACAAGATTAAAACGCTTTAATAATATAGTTATATATATTCTTTTAATAATATACTACTAAGATTCTTTTATAAATTAACTCTTTTTTTTTATGGCTATAATCGACGTGACATAATTAGATTATCTTTTTCCTTTTTAATTTATCGTTAACGACTTAACATTAATAATACCTTTTATTTTTTTTTTAAAAAAAATATTATTTTAAACCGTATATCTCAAAGCCTTTTACTTAAAAAAAGTTCTAACTTTTTAACCCTTCTTTGATCGGTTTTTAATAAGCTTTTTTAAAAGTTTTAAAGTAATTATAAATAAGGTTATTTCCTAGGATTTAATACTTTAAATCTCTTTAAGATTTAAGATAAAGGTTTTAATTTCTAATTAATTATAAGAGTTAAAGATTTATAAAATATTGATTAACATTAGATTTAACTATAAATTAATAAAATTATTAACGTTTCCTTCCCATTAATCGTCTTACAAGTTTAATAAATTATTAAGCTTTTTAAATAAGGTATTTATAATAATATTCTTTTTATTAAATACGTGGTAAATCTTAAAGTTAAATATTTTAATATAAGTGATTTATCTTATAAGAAATGCGTTAAGTAAATTTAAAAATCTGTTGTTTAATTAAGCGATAAGTATTTTTATGTTTATTTTAAGCTTAAACTTAACGCTAAAAAAATAGTTGTAAAGCTTTTTAAAAGATTTTATTATTATTAAATACTTTTTTTTAATAACGTTATAATTTAATTTAAAACCTTTTTAGTAGCCTGATTTAAATCTTATAGGTTTAAAGTTGCTATTTTTATTTAGCTAGCTTATAATACAACCTTATCTTTTACTTAAAGCGTTAGTTTTTAGAACGATTAATAGCCTTAACTTATAATTAATTATTATAAAGCATGGCGCCGTTGTTAGGGCTTTTTATAAGGTAAATATTACTTACCGTTAAGGCTTTTCCCATTTAAACGGCTTATTTTTTTACAATAGAACGATTAAAAGGAGTGTTATAAAAGCGTAATAATTAACTTATATTTAAAAGTAAACAGTTATTCTAATAAATACTTTAACCTTAATCACGTTTTTACACTTTTTTTATTTAAAGATTTTTAAGATTTTTACTTCACTAAGCCGTTTCCCGTTAATACCACATATATAATTAACGATCTTTACTATTTAACTATAAAAGATTAATTTAATAGCATTAACAATAACACCTTTAAGTTTAAAATTTAAAAACACGTTATTAAGATTTTTAAGATACTTTAAAATGAATTATTAAACGCTAAGAAAAATCTTTTAATTATTATACGTAGTCTTTAATCCCTTAACCTTTACGTTATTAAAGAAAGGTTTATATATATAAGGTGTTAAGTTATAAAAAAAACATATAACAATTTTTAAAAAGTATATTATTAAATTTATAGCTCCTTATAAAAGAATAGTTATTTATAATAAACTGATCGATATTATAAAAGTAATAAGGTTTTTATTAAATATTAAAAAAGTAACTTAATTATAACTAGAGAAAAAGTTAATCATTAAAAAGATAATATATATGGTAAATTCTTTAATAAACTTATTATAACCTTTAAAGAGAAACGTGTCTTTAATTGTCTTTAAATTAAGCTTAATAATTAAATTAATTAATCAAAGATTACCGTTTTTTTTTAATATAAAGAATTAAAAGTTATAATATAAGTTATAACTTTCTTTAAGAAAATTATTATTAAATTTTTTTTAAAGGAGTTAAATTACTTTAGGCTTCATAAGTATTAAGATTAAAATATTTTTAACTTACCACGCTTTATATAATACCGTCCTAATCACATAAAAAAGAGCGATTTCATCTTATATTCTTTTAATTTTATTAAAATCTTACGTTAAGGCTATTTCTTTTTAATAAAGAATTTTTATAAGGATTTTTTTCTCTTAATTAGTAAGGTCTATATTTTTAAGCTTTTTTAAAATATTAGCTAGCTTTTTAAAAGATAATTTAATACCTTTAAGCTTTTTTGTAAATTTAGGAAAGATATTCTTATAAAAGCTTTTTCTTAAAGATTTATTAAAGCTTTTAACGTTTTTAACAGCTTTTTTTAATATTTTTTCCTTCTAATTAAATATTTTAAAAGGCGTTAATTTATTAAAAGGAACGTTATTTATAAGGTAAACCTTTTAGGATTTAAGCTTATATATAATATTGATTAAAGCCGGCTTTTAATTACTACGTTATTTTATTTTATTAACTTTTTTTTTAGCTTTTTTAATTAGCTTTTTAATAGTTGTTTTTATAATTTTTAAGAAGTTATTATTAGTAACGGTTGTTATAAATTAATCTCTTTCTTTTAATTTAAAAAAAAGTTTTCTTAATATAAGCGGCTTTAAAATTATTAAAAGCTTAATTAATTATCTTTTAATGTTACTAAAAATATTAACGGTATTAATCTTTATAAATAAGTTATCTTAAGTTATTTAATAAGTTATTAATAATTATTCCAATTTTTATAAAATATAAAGCTTATATTTATTATTAAAACGGCTTTTAATAATAATAGCGTTTAATTTTCTTAATTATATAGGTTTATTAAATCTTTTAAAGCTTAATTAAAACCGCTATAAAGGGATAAAAGGATTTTTATCTTTATTAAGTTAAAAGTTAAACATTTTATAAATATATTTTTCTTAAAATGGAATATTATTTTAATTATAAAGATAAAGTTAATTTTTAATAATAACTTTAATAAACATTAAACGTCGTTAATTATATAAAGTAATATTATAAGATTTTGCCTTATAATTTATAAAGGCTTTTTTATAATATCGACATATTAAATAACTTTAAAGGTTACGTTAAACCTAGATTAAAAAAGTAAGGTTATTTTTTAAAATATATCGTACTTTATATAATGAGCAGTGTTATGTGCACTACCATTTTTTGCTAGCACGCCTTATTTGCACTACCAGTACATAGCTTTCAGCCCCTCTTGCGGGGTCGCTACCACATTAAAACACACCTTCAGCTTTAATCAATTATTCCTCATCCAATATCTTATCAAGATAGACACGATTGGGGCGGTAGATAGAGCCTTTAATTGCGATTCCAACGGTCCAGGTTGCATTATTGTACGCCTATTATACTCCGAGATATTTAAGGTTGAATGTAAGAGGTCTTGAAGGGCCGTCATGTGATCCCTCCAGCCACTGTGGCAGTACAGTAAAGCGCCCAATCTATTCAACTTCGAATATTTCGGGCTATAGTGGTCCTACGACGGTGCATCCTGTGCTGTTGGAGTCGCAATTGAAAGGCCTATCTCTTATTCAAATCGTAATTAAATTGAAGGTGTTTCGATTGAAGAATAATTGATTGAAGCTGGACGTGCGTTTTGATGTGGTGGCTACCCCGCAAGAGGGATGTACTGGTAGTGCAAATAGGCCGCGCTAGCAAAAAATGGTAGTGCACATAGCACTGCTCTTAAATTTAAGCTTTTAATGGTTTTAAAATATGTTATTATTCTTTTTAAAAATATAAAATCTTTAATTAATTTTAAGAGGTTATTTATAACTTGATTATTTAGCTTAAATAAGCGAATTTAATTAGTAAAACGGTTTATTTAAATAATAAGTGTTGTTATATTATAAAGTTATTAATTTTACTTTTTTTTTTACCTTTTCTTTTTCTCTTTTTTTCCTTTTTTTTAATTTATTAAGAAATTTATTATTTATTAATTATATTTAATAATTTAAGTAAAGGTATATAACTAATAACATTTAATAAAAAGGCTTTTATTAAATATAATAAAGCGTTATAAAATAATCATAAAAGTTTTCTTTTAAATATAAGTTTAGATAGGTATAAAGGCTAAAAATTATTTAAGGATTATATTAAATCTCTTTTAATGATTACTTTTAAGCTTAATTTTAAGGTTATTTTAAAAGCTTTTATTAAGGTTATTATTAAAAGTAATAGCATAGTTAAAAAGATATTTATAAATAAGTTATAAAAGGTATTTTTAAGCTAATTTAAGGATAAAGGATATAACGTTAAATTATTAAAGGTTATTATTAATTAGGTTATTTTAAAGCGTTAAAAGTTAAATAAAAGGCTTAATATCATTAAAATAATATTTCTTCTTTTTATTCTTTAGTAAGCTTAAAACGTGAGAGTTATTTTAAACTTTATCTTTAATTTATATTATGGTAAATTTATAATAGTGATATAATTTTATAACTTAAGAAAGGTTAAAATCTTTAGAATTTAATTTTAGAATTATTTTTTTAAAGATTAGCTTATTATCGATAAGTTAAAATAAATAAGTGGCTTTTTTACTTTATGGAATATTTACTTTATATTAATATTAAAAAATATTTTAATACCTTTTAATTAATATTTTCTTAGATATTACTTAGGGTAAATATATATATTAGGACGTTTGATTTATTAGATTTTAAGTAATTATAAAGTTAAATTTACGATATTTTCCATTAATTTTAAAGACTTTATTATTTAAGGTAAAATTAGTATATGTTAAGCTTTTATAAAATGAACCAATTAATAAATATATGATATACTTAAGTAGTAATTTTTATTAGGTTATAAGGTTTTTTATTTAAGCTTATAAGCTTTTTAATAAAATCTTTTATAAATATTATAAAAAACGTTTTAAAGATTTTAAATTTAATAATTACATTAAGATATAACCGTTTTTTAGTTATTAATTTATTTTTAATATAATCGAAGGAGTTTATAAAATATGTTATTATTTTATAGTAAGGTATTTATATAAATTTTAAAATAATAAACATATATGTTTTAAGGTTTAATATTTACGTGATTTTCTGTTAAAAAAGGATATAAATATTAAAAGTATTTTTATAAAAAAGATAATTAATGATTTAAAACTTTTAAAATAAGTTGAGAAATATATTATATTCTTAAATTAATAGGTAATTAGCATAAGGTAGATGTTATTTATAAGTAATTAAATATTAAGGTAAGCGGCGAAGGATATTAATTAAAAGATTTATAAAGAATATTATAAAAAAGCGTGTTGTTTTAAGTCGTTTTTATTTGAATAATATTTAAATTTAAGTAAATTAAGTGTTAAAATGTAATAAATGATAAAAGAGTTAAGTTATAAGTAATAATAAAGATTTAATAACTTTTAAATATATAGTTTAATTAAATAAATTATTAATCTTTTTTTTTTCTTTCTCTTTGTTAGATTTATTAGATTTATCGTTTATTATAATATATTTTTCTTTTTGTTTTATAAGGATTTAAACTTTTATAAAGCTGGTTTTTTATATAATTTTATAATTAAATTTTATAAGCTTCTTTTATGTTTAATTAATATTTAGTTGGGTGGTATCTTTAAGAACTTTTCTCGAAGGGTTATTAATAATTTAGATATTTTCTTTAAGGTTTATAAGTTTTTAAAAACTTTTTTTATTTTATATAAAATGTTTTAACCTTTCCTTTATAAATGTATTATATACGATTAAACTTTTTAGGTTTTTAATAATATATTTAAAATTATTATAAGCTTTATGTATAATATAGGGATTATTTTAGTTATATTTAAGCTTATTTTTCTAGGATTTATCGATATATTTTAAAAGATTATATAAGAATATTAAGTTATTTTTTTATAATAATATCTTTTTTATTTTAAAGGTAAGCTTAGTGTTATTATAATTAGCTTATTTTTTATGCTTTTAAATGATAATTTTAGATACCTTTTTTATATCATTTTTTTATCTTTTAATTATTTTAGCTTTTATAGTTAAAAGGTTAGTTTTAAAAAAGATATCTTTTTAATTTAAGATTTTTTAAAAGGGTATAACGGTTTTAATTAAGAGTATAAGATTTCTTCTATATATTAATTTGTAAGGGTTAAGGTTATATTTTTATATTAAGGTTTTATTAGTAAAGATTATAATATTTAGCTTTAAAACTTATTTTTTATAAATATTATTAGTTATCTTTTTAAGTATTGCTTTAATTAGTTTATAATTAACTTTTATTTATCTTTAGGTTTATGGGAAATATATTAGGTTAACGTCTTTGTATATATTTGTTATTTTGTATGTTTTAATAATATTAGCTTTAAATTTAAAACTTTTATTAATTTTAATTTTTAAGGGAATATTATATTATATTAAGATCTTTTTAGTAAGGAATTTAGTTATTAAAGTAAAATTAATTTTATGGAGAGCTTTACTTTTTAAATAATTTCTTAATTATTTTTAGGTTTTAACGATAGTAATATACTTATAGTTATTAAGTATGTATTAAACGTTTATTATTTAATAGGTAAAAAGATCGGTAGGCTTTAAGCTTTTTATAAGGTTTATAAGCTTTTTAATGTTTATTTTTTAATATTGAGGATAAGATTGAAGTGTTTTAATAATATAGTTATATATATTTTTTTAGTAATATATTGTTAAGATTTTTTTATAAATCGATTTTTTTTCCTTGTGATTATAGTTAATATGGCACGATTAGATTATTTTTTTTTTTAATTTATTATTAACGATTTAACGTTAATAATACTTTTTATTTTTTTTTAGAAAGAGAATATTGTTTTGGATTATATATCTTAAAGCTTTTTATTTAAAAAAAGTTTTAGCTTTTTAACCTTTTTTTGATTAATTTTTAGTAAGTTTTTTTAGGAGTTTTAGAGTAGTTATAAATAAGATTATTTCTTAAGATTTAATACTTTAGGTTTTTTTAAGATTTAAAATAAGGGTTTTAGCTTTTAATTAATTATGGGAGTTAAAGATTTATAAAATGTTAATTAATATTAGATTTAATTATAAATTAATAAAATCGTTAACGTTTTCTTTTTATTAATTGTTTTATGAGTTTAATGGATTATTAAACTTCTTGGATAAGGTGTTTATAATAATATTCTTTTTGTTAGATATATAATAAATCTTAAAGTTAAATATTTTAATATAAATAATTTATCTTATAAAAAATATGTTAGGTAAATTTGAAAATTTGTTATTTAATTAAGCGATAAATATTTTTACGTTTATTTTAAGCTTAAACTTAACGTTAAAAAAGTAGTTATAAAATTTTTTAAGAAATTTTATTATTATTAAATACTTTTTTTTAATAACGTTATAATTTAACTTAAAACCTTTTTAATAATTTAATTTAAATTTTATAAGTTTAAAATTACCATTTTTATTTAATTAATTTATAATATAACCTTATTTTTTATTTAAAATATCGATTTTTAAAATAATTAATAGCTTTAATTTATAATTAATTATTATAAGATATAACATTATTATTAAAGCTTTTTATAAGATAAATATTATTTATTATTAAGGCTTTTTTTATTTAAATGGCTTGTTTTTTTATAATAAAATGGTTAAAAAGAATGTTATAAAAGCGTAATAATTAACTTATATTTAAAAATAAACAATCATTCCAATAAATATCTTAACTTTAATTATATCTTTATATTTTTTTTATTTAAAGATTTTTAAGATTTTTACTTTATTAAGTTATTTTTCATTAATATTATATATATAACCAACAATTTTTACCGTTTAGTTATAAAAGATTAATTTAATAATATTAATAATAATATTTTTAAGTTTAAAATTTAAAAATATATTATTAAGATTTTTAAAATATTTTAAAATAAATTATTAAACGTCGGGAAAGATCTTTTAATTATTATATATAGTTTTTAATTTTTTAACTTTTATATCGTTAAAAAAAAGGTTTATATATATAAAGTGTTAAGTTATAAAAAAAATATATAATAACTTTTAAAAAATATATTATTAAATTTATAGCTTCTTATAAAAAAATGGTTATTTATAATAAGTCGATTAATATTATAAAAATGGTAAGGTTTTTATTAAATATTAAAAAAGTAATTTAATTATAGCTAAAGAAAAAGTTAATTATTAAAAGGATAATATATATAACAAATTTTTTAACAAACTTATTATAACTTTTAAAAAGAAACATATCTTTAATTATTTTTAAATTAAATTTAATAACTAAATTAATTAATTAAAAATTACCGTTTTTTTTTAATATAAAGAATTAAAGATTACAATATAAGTTATGACTTTTTTTAAGAAAATTATTATTAAATTTTTTTTAAAAAAGTTAAATTATTTTAAGCTTTATAAATATTAAAATTAGAATATTTTTAATTTACTATATTTTATATAATATTATTTTAATTATATAAGAAAGAACGATCTTATCTTATATCTTTTTAATTTTATTAAAATTTTATATTAAAGCTATTTCTTTTTAATAAAAAAATTTTATAAAGATTTTTTTTTTTAATTAATAAGATTTATATCTTTAAACTTTTTTAAAATATTAATTAACTTTTTAAAAGATAATTTAATATTTTTAAACTTCTTTATAAATCTAAAAAAAATATTTTTATAAAGGCTTTTTCTTAAAGATTTATTAAAACTTTTAACGTTTTTAACAGCTTTTTTTAATATTTCTTCCTTTTAATTAAATATTTTAAAGGGCGTTAATTTATTAAAAAAAGCATTATTTATAAAGTAAATTTTTTAAAATTTAAACTTATATATAATATTAATTAAAACTAGCTCTTAATTATTACGTTATTTTATTTTATTAACTTTTTTTTTAACCTTTTTAATTAACTTTTTAATAATTATTTTTATAATTTTTAGGAAGTTATTATCAATAACAATTATTATAAACTAATCTTCCTTTTTTAATTTAAAAAAAGGTTTTTTTAATATAAACAGTTTTAAAATTATTAAAGACTTAATTAATTATTTTTTAATATTATTAAAGATATTAACAATATTAATTTTTATAAATAAATTATTTTAAATTATTTAATAAGTTGTTAATAATTATTTCAATTCTTATAAGATGTAAAACTTATGTTTACTATTAAGACAACTTTTAATAATAATAACGTTTAATTTTTCTAATTATATAAATTTATTAAATCCTTTAAAACTTAATTAAAACCGTTATAAAAGAATAAAGGAACTTTTATCTTTATTAAACTAAAAATTAAATATTTTATAAATATATCTTTCTTAAAATAAAATATTATTTTAATTATAAAAATAAAATTAATTTTTAATAATAATTTTAATAAATATTAAACGTTATTAATTATATAAAGCAATATTATAAAGCTTTACCTTATAATTTATAAAGGCTTTTTTATAATATCGACATATTAAATAACTTTAAAGATTATATTAAACTTAAACTAAAAAAGTAAGATTATTCTTTAAAATATATCATATTTTATATAATAAGATTTAATTATAATACTAATTTAAATATTAATATTAACAATCTTTAAAATAAGACTTTTATTTTTTATTAAGTTAATTTTAATAATAAGTTTAAATAAAGGTTAAATATATATTTTAAAATCTTTTAAAAAAACGATTAAATTAAAGGCTTATTTTTTTAATACTAAAGGCTTAAAGATTTTTATATAATAAAAATTTATATAAATTTTTAATCGATAGTTTTAAATATTAGTCCATTTTATTTAAAAACTTTTATAATATTTTTTATAATATTTTATATAGTTATTTTAATAAATTCTATAAAGATTATTTTTTTACTTTACTTAATTAAGAATTAATAAATAAAATTATTAAATTTAGGCAAATATTTAATTAACTAATTTTAAATTAATTTAAATTTCTTTAAAAAATTAACGTTTAATTACTTTATTTAAAACTTTATAACCTTAAAATTATATAAGTTTTTAACCTTAATATTTATTTTTTTAGAAAGCTTTATAAAAGGTCTTATAAAAGATTTTAAAAATTTTAAAAACTTTATGGTAATATTTTTAAAAAGATTAAAACGCGGAACTTTCTTAATATCATCTTTATTTAAAATATTTTAATTAATAAGCTTTCTTAAATTATTTCTTTATTATTTAATAATATTAATCTTAACGGTTTTTATAAGTTTTTATTAATAAATAGATTTAATATAATTAAATTTATTTTAATTAACTATTATTTTAGCTTAAATATAATTTAATAAATTACTTTTATTATATAAGTCTTTAGTTAAGTTAAATATTAAAATTTAAGCTAAAAGTTAAGCTAATTCTTATAATTAAAAGTTAAAGTTTAGATTAATATATCTCTTAGTAATTAAATAATTATAGGCTTTTTTTATAAGCTTATTCTTTATAAAATAAGTTTTGTATATTTATTTTAAAATAACATACTTAATAAAGGCTTTTACTTCCTTAAATTTAATTATAACATACTTAAAGATATAAATGTCTTATAATTAATTAAAGCTTTTATTACCATTTAAAGAGTATTGATAAGTATTTTAATTATAGTAAAAGATTCCTTAATTATTTAAAAAATCTTTTAATTAATATTTAAAGAATTTATATTTTAATTTAATATAAAATTAATATTAATTTAGCTTATATCTTTTAAATTAAGGCGATAAGTTAATATTAACGTAATTATTAAAATTAAAGAGTATATTAATTAAGGGTTATCGCTTAAAAAGTAATTATAACCTTTTAATCTTAAGGTTAAAAAATTATGGCGTAAGGGTTTATATTATATTAAGGTATATTTAATTATTATAAACTTTATAATTAGGTTGATTAAGGAATTTTGATCGTTTTAAAGTGCAGTATATTTGGTTATATTCTTGTTTAAGGCCTTTAAGGTTTTAGCGGTAGTAGTTAAGTTTTAAATTTATTAATTATTTGGTAATCTTTTTTATAATTAAATCATTAATTTAGAATTAATTATTATACTTTAAAATAGTTTTAATTAATAATAGGTTTTAATTTAAATTAAGTTTTTAAAATTAAATATAACGCGATTATATTTAAATAAAAAGATATTTTTCTTAATTAAATAGTTGAAATATTAAATATTATTTTTAAATAAGTAATTATCTTAAATCGATATTATTATTAGCTTACTCTTAAATATTTTAGATTAAGTTATTATAGCTTATTTCCTTTAAGCTTTTATAATCTTTTATATTTATAAATAATGTTATTTATATAATCTTTTTTTTATTAATTTAGTTTAATAATAACGTAATATTATATATTAATCGATTTTTAAATAACTATTCTATTAAAGTTTTATATTTTATTATTAAAACATTAATATTATTAAGCTTTAAAAAGATTAATTTTTATTCAAAAGTCTTAACTTACTCTTTAAAAAATAAATATTATATTAGATTATTAATTTTAAAATATATTTTTAAGTTAACTTTTATTACTTTTTAAATAATATTTTTCTTAATAGCGTAATAAATTATATCTTTAACCTTTAACGTTATAACTTAATAAAAAATTTTATAAATAATATCTTTATTATTTATATAAGATATAATAAATAATTGATTAATTTCTTTTAGCTAATTTAAAATATTATAATTATTAAAACAATATTAAAAATATTTATTAAAGATAAAAAGTAGTAAGGTTATTATATAATATAAAGTAAAAGATATTTTAAGGATAATTATAAGACTTATAATAATATTTTATTATTAAATAAAACTTATAAATAAATTAATCTTATTATTATTATTATTACCATCTTTAAACTTTAAAATCATAACCGTAAATACTTACTTTTTAAAAGTTTTAAGCGTAGATATTTTAAGGGATATTATGTTAAAAAAGGTATAAAAGGTTGTATTAATAGGCGTAATATATTTATTAAAGATAAGTAGTGGTGTATAAAGTATATAAAGCTTAAAGGCTTTAATATTTAAGGTTAAGATGATGTTAAAGGTATTTATATATAAACGATATGATAAAGATTTAAAGGATTTTTTTATTATAGGAGTAAAAGGATTAAGATTATATATAAAGGGTTTTTATAAAGAATTAGTTTAATAATAATAATGGTGATAAATAACTTTTTATAGTTTTAGGCTTTAAGTTTTAAGGGTATAATTGATATATGTATATTGATTAATTGGTAAAAGCGTTTGGTATAATCTTTTAAAGGCTTTTAATTAATATTTTAGTTTAATCGTTTTAGATTTAATATATTGTTATATTAAAATTATTATAATATTAAATATGATAAACAGTGTTAAAAAATATTTTAAAAATTTTTATAATGTTTACTAAAAAATTTATATATATAATTAATCTGAGGTAATAAAAAGCTTTAAAATAATATTATTATATTGATTATATAATTTAAGAGTAGTAAGATATTTTATTAGTATAGGAGAATATTATAAAATATTTTTAACTTTAAGTTTTAATTATTATATTTTAGTGTTAATTATATAAGTCATTATATTATATATTTTAAATATAATAAGTAAGGCTTTTAATTTTATATATTTTTTAATATTACGATATCTTTTTAATGTTTTATATTAATTTTTATAATATAACTTATAGGTTTTAAGGTTATATATTTATATATTTTTAAATTTTAAGTATTATAGTTTTTAAGTTATTAAGTTTTTAATATTTTTAAGGCTATATTTTATATTTTTAGTTTTTTGTTTTAAATATTTTTATTAATTAGCGTTATTATAATAAATTAATAATAAATAAGTCTTTAAAGATTTTAAGTAATTACTATGAATAATTTTATTTTTAAATTAAGAGATATTATAATTATTTAAGTTTTTAAGGTTTTTAATACTTTTATTTATTTAATATCGCAAGATTATTATTTATTTTTATTTTATTTAAACTGATTAAAAGACAATTTTCTTAAGATTAAAGTTATAAGTTTAAGTCTTATAATAATTATTAAATAAGTTAAAATAAAAGCTCTAAGGAAAAAGATAAAAAGGCTATTTAAGTTATATAAAGTTATAAATTAAGTTTTATACTTTTACCTTATATATTTAAAATAATTAATAAAAGAAAAAGATAATAAAGTAATAAAAAAAACGTTATATTTAAAGAATATAGTAATTTAAAAAACGTTATTAAATTGCGATAATAATATTTATAATATTAAAATTATAACTTAAAAATAAAGATTATAAAACAAAATAAGCTAAAATATACTAATTAACGTTTAAACTATGTGTACGTGACTATTATACCTTTAAAACTCCCGCCTTAACTTAAGATAAGTTTAAATTTTAATAATTTTAGTTATTATTATTATAATAAAATATAATTAAAATTATTATAACCGTAATTTCGTAAGTTATTTAATAATATAAATTACTTTTTATTTAAACTTAACCTTTTAAAGTCATTTATTTTTAAATTTTAAAGATATTTATTAAGGAATTTTATAAATATCTTTTTAAAGCTTATTTAAATTTTATTTAATTTAATTCCGTAACGTTATTAGTAAAAACGTTAATAACTAATTTATTTTACGTAAAACCTTTTTTTTTATAAATTAACGGGTTTTCCTTTTTTTAATTTTCTTATTATTTAAATAATTTCCTTATTAATTAATTTATTAAACTTTCTTATTATAAAATCTTTTTTATAAATTTAATACTTTTTTATTTTTTTTCTTAAAATCTTTTTAACTAAATAACTTAATAAATAAAATTTATAAAAATGTTTAATTAACCGCATTAAAACTAACATTTAAATAAGATTATATTAATATATATAATTACTTTATACGACGTATATACGTAAAGTTATTATTATTTGATTTATTAAAAGGTTAAAATATAAAAAGTTGAAAAAAATTGCTAAGTTTTACACGTCTTACCCTGTAAAAGCTTATAGTAAAAATCACCTTTTTCTTTCAACATTTAATATCTTTACGGCTAATAGTTTTATCACCGTACACTTAAAACCATTAAAACCGGAATTAAGTTAACTTTATAATGGTTTAAACTATTTCCTAATCGGGCAATTATTCGTTAAGTTATTAATTTTTAAATAAAAAAGGATAAAATCCGAAAATTAGCGTGGAAATTTTAAAGAGTTTATAGCTTTAATGGTTTTAACTCTTTATGGCTATTATAACTTTAATAGCTTTAATATTATAAGGTAAGTTAAGAAAGTCTTAAGTATTTTTCCAACGGCTTTTCTTATACTTTTAAAGTTAAAACCTTAATAACTTTAGTTATAATTATTATAAAACAATATATATTATATTATTATATCCGTATTTATATAAGCTATTTAATAATTATTTTTATTCTTTATTTTATTTTAGCCTTGTTAAGTTAATCACTTTTTAAGATTAAAAAATAATGTTTATTTATATAACTTAACCATTTTAATTTTATTCTTTTTCTAATTAATGAAATTAATTAGCTTTTTTTATAAGCTTTTTTATAAAGTTTACTTAAAACTTTTTAAATTTAATCCCGTAAAGTTATAAGTTAAAACGTTATTAAATATAAAAACTTTTAATTTTTTAATATTATAAGGTAAGTTAAGAAAGTTTTACGTATTTTTCTAACGGCTTTTCTTATATCGTTAAAGTTTAAACTTAAATAACTCCAGCTACAGTAGTCGTGGCGTGGTGCATCGTATACCGTTATATAGGTAATTACGTAAGCTATTTAATAATGTTTTTAATTTCCTAATCGGGCTCAACCTCGTAAAGTTATTAGCTTTTAAGTCTTAAAAAATATCATTTATATATATAACTTAACTATTTTAAGTCCGTTTTTTCTTTAATTAATTTTATTAATTAGCTTATTACGTAAGGATTTTTATAGCGCTTATCCGAGATTTATCCGACTTAATTCCGTAAAGTTATAAGTAAAAACGTTAATACGTAATAATCTTTTTTAAAGGGACTTTTTTTCCGGATTAACGACTTTCCGGTTTTTTTTTTTATCTTATTAATTTCCTTATCAGTTTCCTTATCAATTAAATAATTAATTTCTTTCACTAACCCTTTTGCTATAAAACCTTTTTATAAATTCGAGGCATATTTAAAAGTTATATTAAAGCATTATTATTCGCACCATTTATTTTTATTATTAAGCTTTATTCGCATTATTAATACATCGCGGGCGCGGGGTAGTTATTACATTAAAACGCACCTTTAGCTTTAATTAATTATCTTTAAATTAAAACGCTTTTAATTTAAATATAATTAAACTAAAAGATAAACCTTTTAATTATAATTTAAATAATTTAAGTTACATCATTATACGATTATTATATCTCGAAATATTTAAGGTTAAAAATAAAAGGTTTTTATAAGTTATTATATAATCTTTTTAACTATTATAATAATATAATAAAGCTTTTAATACATTTAACTTTATATATCTCGGGATATAAAAGTTATATAATAATGTAACTTAAACCGTTAAAATCGTAATTAAATAAGCTATCTTTTATTTTAATTATAATTTAATTAATTAAGTATTAAATAAAGAATAATTAATTAAAGTTAAAGGTGCGTTTTAATATAATAATTACCTTATAAGAAAAGTTAAAAACGATGTATTAATAATGCGAATAAAGCTTAATAATAAAAATAAATAATACGAATAATAATGCTTTTATATTAATATACGATTAAAGTTAAAATAAAGCTTTTAATTTTAATTATAAATTAATATAAAATATATATTATTATAATATTTATAATAAAAGTTATTACTTTTTAAATACGTTAAAAAAAGTTTATAAAATATAACGATAACTTTATAACTTTTTTTATAAGTTATAAATAAACGATTAAATTAATTAAAACGTTTAAAATAAAGCTTTATTTTAATTTTATTACTTTATTTAACTTAAATATAAATCTTTAAATAAACTTAAAGCATAAATAAACTTAAGGTATAAGTAACGCATGTTTATAAAAAATAATGGTTTTCCGTAACCATATTTTCCCGCTACGGTAAGCAAGTCGATGTACCGACTAGTGAAGCTCACCCCAACATTCATGTAGCACGACATGGCAATGACGCAAGCTCTAGTGCAGTCGCGGACCATCTAGGATACGTGCCTCAAGACGCCCAAGACGAACTTCAACGTGATATATGGAATCAAAGTACCGTTGAATCACCCAGCCTTCCCCAGTACCTAGAGGCAGATGAGGACTCTCCAGATGCAAGCCAAGCATCCGCGGCGCCAAATTTTGGCGACCCGTCCACGAGCTTCACGTCGAGCTTCAGTACCACCCAAACTAGTACTAAGCGTTCTAGGCAATCAAATAGTCCACCATCTAGTTCGGCAGATGATCACCGGGCCAAGAGTCGATCGCGTCCAAGTACAAAGAGGCAGCTAGATGCGGCTGAGCCTCATTGGGTAGAAACATACCGACGAAAGGGCAAGCTCTGCTTTAAGAACTTGCACGAGCAGGAAATTGAAACCAAATCAAAGGATTGGAAGGAACAAACGCTGCCTGGCGGTCCCCGATGCTTCGGTTGGCAAAGCACCCAATCTGGTCGAGTATTTTGGACAACCAAATTAGCGTGAGTTTCGGTGGTTCAAAAGTAGTATTGGTGAAGAGTTGTCAGATAGGAGTGCAAAGGTGCGGTGAATCCCGTCCATCAGATTATGGAGTAGTATTCGCATTCTGTACTCGAGAACATCTCACGTATGTCTTATAATCTATCTTCTGCACCATTCCACTTTTATTCTACTGTGAGCAGGTAGCTAGTTGCTAAGGTCTGTTGGTGATGGGTAGAGCCCGCTATCTACGCAAAATGCATAGGCGGAATATGCCGCCTCCGCCGAAAAGGCATACGGACCTAAAGTCCCACCCAATGAGACTGGGTTTCTGGACATATTATAGCGGCGGAGCCGATTTTATGTTGCGAGCCACATCTCTGGCACGTTCTGGTATCCAGTGCAGTATGAATTATGCAACTAACATGACTGTAAATGACTGACTGACATGAAGCTGGTATTGTGTGCTAGGGTGCCACCATACTCTCTTAAACATAACCATGAATCTCTATCTAAAGCGAGGAAGTCCACGATAATGTTGCTTCTCAAGGTAGTAGCGCGGTATCTCGAGGATTCTCGTACCTGCGGGGACCGTAACTTGTATGATCCTCAACGAATGGAGGTTTGGCATCCCACCCATGGAGGTTGTGTTGCGATGCAACGTGCTTGTTAATAATCTCACGAAACTCCGAGCTGACGGTTTTTACAACGGAGCTTGCCTTGCCATAGTCCACAAGCAATACCGGGAGATCCGCCTTATGGTGGGCAGTTTTTAGGTCGTAGTCGTCATAGAAAATCTCGAAGACCAAAATGTCTAGTTGTGGCCACTTTTGTATTGCGATAAGTCGACTTTCCTCCTCGGGTACCTGTAAGAAGGAACATGTATCGAAAACAACTTGTTGATGTGTAGTAGAATATAGAGGCGATTTCTTTCGGAGAAAGACGGCAATCCTCGCGGGTACTCGGGTTTCCAGGAGATCCCTGGCAGACTAGCATATTGTGAGAAATGTACGTAATAATGGGATACTTTATATCATTCACCTTTTCTACGGTCATTAAAGTTTTGGTTGCCATTTTGATATGATGGATTGATGATGATCAGTGATGATTGTGTTTCCTAGCATGGGATATGGGAATTAAAATAGAAGATGCGGGGACCTCATTGTAACGCATTGACCACCTTAGGATTATCATGGCCCATGCGTCCATGGGTCACACGGGTCGATTAGACCCTAGCAGCCTGTAGCGAGTAAAGTTGGCATAGTCTTAGCATTTCACCTCCTTTTATAACACCATTTATTATATTTAATAATTAATTGAAAAAAAATCGTAAAAATACGAAAAAATTATCTATTAATTTTATGGCTTTTATTATTCCTTATATTAATTTTACGCTATAAGAGAGTCCGAAGAATATAATTATTTTACGTATTTTAACTTTACGAAAAGTTACGAAAAATATTATATTAAAAGACACTTTTTTATTAAACACGACGCATAACGTAAAAAAAAATAATAAAAATAAGAAGTAATTAAATTAGCTTTTTACGAATATTTTAATATAAATTATAATTAAATAGCTGTTATCGTCGTCGTTATTTTAATTGTTTTGTTAAAAGTGTTAAAAAGTGGTGTTATTTTTAAGTGGGTAAGTGACAAGAAATTTCGCTTCTTACTGCCCAGTCACTCTTTCCCTGCCCACCCCCCGCCCCCGCCCCCCGCCTGACCCGCCAGTGCGTCTTAATTTAATCACTATCGGGTGGACTAGGGTACAGACACGACACGCAAGTCCCTTCCCGAACTACTGTCCAGCTAGTAGATGCGGACATATCGTCATGATGTTGTCCACAATCAGTCTCCCTATACCTTGAGAATTCATATTGGCAAGTACCCGATTTCCCCACGCAGAGTATCTTTTTCCAGACACACATCTATACCAGCTGGTTAGCTGTCTTCTTCAATTCATGAAGTCTGAACTTACTTGGACAGCTACTTGCGAGCTATGGTAGAGATTTCGGAACTTTTGTAGGCAAACTTCAAGCAGCCTAAGCCCGCAAAGTCAGGTGAAATACCAGTCAATAGTGGATTCGGGGCTAATGAAGACAGGTCGTACGATGCAATTCCGATTTGGACAAACCAAAAAAAATGCAAGCCGATTATACTTCGTGGAGATTCGGAATTGACGAGGACGGGTCCTTTGATGCGATACCTATTTCAAGAAATGAAAGGATGCGATTATTTTATAGTACATAGAGGGCAAGCCTCCGGCGCTACATGTCGACGTTCCTAAGCACCAAACATACCGCATTGTCAAATTCGACTCAGAGGCCTGTGCCATCGGAGCCTGCTCGGCGATTTCATCCCAAGATGTTAGCCAAGTGTCTCGGGGCCGTAGTGATAGGTAGGACTGATAGGCCTCCGCTTCACATCTCATGTTGATCTGCAAGGCAGCATCAACATTCAAGACGCCGCCGCAGAGAGAATGCAACTTAGAGCCAATTGTATTACCCTAACTAAATAGGCGTAACTTGGATTTTGGGGTCCAGAATCAGGCTGCCGCTGGTGCCTGCGCGTCGATGTCTACCTTCGAAAGCGTACAAAAGACGACGACGAGAGCGAAATCGACCTCAGCGGGTACAACACATCCGCCCCAGCTCCCCAGCCTCGCGAACGCATACGGTTGGGGGCTTTATGGCATACTGTCAGTCGTGTGACTCACAACCCTCGATGAACTTAAGGTTCGGTCGTCCGGCCATTAGCCGCCTGCACATATAAGCTAAAGCCTTAGGTTTAATTATTAGCAGCGGGTATATTTAAGTATTATAAGTTTCTTTTATTAACAGTAAAAATTATTAAATGTATAAAATTCTCGTTTAAACATTCGAATTAACTGCTTAAAATAAATCTTTTATAATTTATAACGAAATTAATTATTTTAAAAAAATGTTATTATTAAGTTATTTTTAACGTTTATGCTTTATATATATTTTTTCGGTTATCGTTTTTAGCTTAATGTTCGTTTTAATATTTTTATAAAAAACGATGTACGGCGTTTATTTTACGATAATTTATAATATTTACTTTAAGTTAAAATAAAAAAACGAAATTAAAATAAAGCTTTATTTTAAGTTTTTTAATTAATTTAATCGTTTATAACTTATATTTTATTAACTTTTTTTAACGTATTTAAAAAGTAATAACTTTTATTATAAATATTACATTAATATATATTTTATATTAATTTATAATAATTTAACGTTACGTAATAATTTTTAATAATTTTTAATAATAATGCTTTATATTTATTTAAAAAGTATTATTATTTTAATAATAATATGTTTTAATAATACTTTATTATTTCTTAAATCGAAAAGCGGTAACGTTTTACCGTTAATCGTAAGTTAATATTAACACCTTTTATAAATATTTAAATAACTTCGCGTATATTAAGTTAAATTAATTAACATTTATATCATTTAAAAGCTTAAATTAAAACGGTTTAAATGATATAAGTTACATTTAAATATATTTAATATTAAGCTTTTAATAAAGGTATAAATCTTATAAAGTTATTTAAAAAGCCACGTGATAACTTTAAAGTTAACCTTAAATTACTTATTATTTTAATTTTTTTAAATTATAAGTTTAATATTAAATGTATTTATATATAACTTATATCATTTAAATTATCTTAATTTAAACTTTTAAATGATATAAATGTTAATTAATTTAACTTAACATACGCGAAGTTATTTAAATATTTACAACGAAAGCTTAAATTAACGTGCGATAAGGTTTTAATTAATAATAAAACGCTTACCGTTTACTTAATAAAGTAAAGTTAAAAATTAATAAAATATTATTAAAATTAATTATTATTAAAATAATAACATTTTATTTAAATAATTAAACGTTTAATAATTATTATAACTTTAACATTTATAATAAGTTAAAATAAAAGCTTTAAAAGAAAAAATAAAAAAATTATTTAAATTTATAAAAGTTATAAATAAACTTTTACGTTTTAACTTTTTAAAAAATGTTATTATTTTAATAATAATTAATTTTAATAATATTTCATTAATTTTTAACTTTACTTTATTAAATAAGCGGTAAGCGTTTTATTATTAATTAAAACTTTATTACATGTTAATTTAAACTTTCGTCGTAAATATTTAAATAACTTTACGTATATTAAGTTAAATTAATTAAAATTTATATTATTTAAAAACGTAAAATGAAACGATTTAAATAATATAAGTTACGTATAAATATTAAGCTAAAACGGGAGCTTTAAGGGAAAGGATAAAAAGATTATTTAAGTTTATTTTAATTAGCTTAAACTGCTTTTTCGCCACTAGCTATAACCTTAAGGCTTATGTTAATGTATTTATAAGCTTACTAAGTATAGCTTTTTTAAAAAGCAGTTTAAAGCATCCTTGTTAATTTAATTAATTAAAAACATAATATATATATTTAATATATGTTTTTTTTTACTATTTAATTTATATAGCCTTATAATTTAATAATTTACGTATTAAATAATAAAAAAAAAGTATTTTTAAATAAATAAATAATATGTAAAACTTTTTATCTTTTTTATTAATTAATAAATGTTGATTTAATTGTTTTTTAATCGAAAAAGGTTAAAGGCATAGTTAAACACACACGCGTACGTTGAAAATCTTTAAGACACGCCTTTTATATCCATTTATAATTCAACCGCTACATATCGAATAAACCTTATAAATATATCCTTAAATAAGATAAATAATATATAAAACTCCTCCTCTTTTTAAATATTAATTTAAAGACGATATAAGTATATTATAACCGTTAAAAATAACGGTATTAATCATTTAATTACTTACTTAAATAAATACTTTAAATAATAACATTATTAAATCTTATTAAAAGCTTTTACCACCTTAAAAACGCTTGCGTAACGTTAAATTATATCTAAATTAATTATTAGCTTCTTTATTTTTTTAATGCGATTGATTTTTTATATTTATTAAATTAAATAAACGTGGATTTAATGAAAAGTTAATAAATAAGGTGTGTTAGTAATAAATAAATTAAATAAAATAACCTTAAACCACATTTTAAAAATTCACATGTTAAAGTAATAATCGCTTTTAATTAGCTAAAAAAAAGTGTGGCTTTAAAAGGTACGAGAATTTTAAACATGTGGTTTAAGCTTATTAAGATAAATTTAAGCTTATAAAAGCTGTAAATAAGCTTTTACGCTTTAACCTTTTAAAATATCCATTAATTAAGGTAAAAAACAATTAATGTAATAAGTTGAAAAAGCGTATATTAACTATTAAAGTAAAAGCTTAAGTTATAATGATAATAATAAATGGTGATAAGCCTTATGTAACACGAAAAGAAAAATATAACTAATAATACAACATTAATTAACGTAATCCACACGTGATTAATCCCTTAAAATGCCCGCTTTAACTTAATACATTTAATATTAAGCTTATAATTTAAAAAAGATTAAAATAATAAATAATTTAAAGTTAACTTTAAAGTTATTACGTAGCTTTTTAAATAATTTTATAAGATTTATACTTTTATTATAAGTTAAATATTAAATATATTTAAATGTAATTTATATTATTTAAACCGTTTTAATTTACGCTTTTAAATGATATAAATTTTAATTAATTTAACTTAATTTACGCGAAGTTATATTAATATTTATAAAAAGTGTTAATATTAACTTACGATTAACGGTAAAACTTTATTACTTTTCGATTTAAAAAATAATAAAGTATTATTAAAATTAATTATTATTAAAATAATAATACTTTTTTTAAAATATTTATTAATTAAAGTAAAAAACAATTAATATAATAAGTTAAAAAAACGTATATTAATTATTAAAGTAAAAGTTTTAATAATAATAATAAGTAATAATAATTTTAATATAATATAAAAAAAATATAATTAATAATATAATATTAATTAACGTAATTTACACGTGATTAATCTTTTAAAATACCCGCTTTAACTTAATAACGTATTTACGTTAACTTTAAATTAATATTTAAAAAAAGAAAAATTTTATATATTATTTATTTTATTTAAAAATATATTTATAAATTTATTTAATATATAATAATTAAATTATAAATAAATATAAAAAATATATCTTAAAAATTTTTAACGTACGCGTGCGTATTTAATTATGCTTTTAACTTTTTTCGATTAAAAAATAATTAAATTAACGTTTATCGATTAATAAAAAAAATAAAAAGTTTTATATATTATTTATTTATTTAAAAATACTTTTTTTTAATTATTTAATACGTAAATTATTAAATTATAAAGCTATATAAATTAAATAATAAAAAAAACATATATTAAATATATATATTATGCCTTTAACTAATTAAATTAACAAGGATGCTTTAAACTGCTTTTCGAATAAGCCACGGGCCTTTTAGTTGTGGCTAGAGTGGCGCAGCCACTCCTTCGAATAAGCAGTCTGAGCTCGCTGAGATAAAAGTTAAGGCTGTTTCTTTTTTCTTTGTATTCGAAAAGTTCTTGGCGGAGGGGCTGGCCCTATGACTTCGGGGCCTTCATCTACTTTAGAGCGTTTTGTCCTGCCATTTTCAGAGTCCGCATCGTCCTCTCTAGAACGCTTACGGGTGTCTGCGTCAAGAATCAAAGTAGATACCCTCTTCAATATCGCCTGGTCCGTTTCTCGCTCGACCCCATTAGGACCCCTGTTCATTACTTGGTGATGAACCCTCGTAGCTAGTTCAATAAGGCCCGGTCGCGTAGCCTCTTGGTGGGATAAGCAGCAGTAGACAATGCCTATCAACAGAGGATCTATTCCGCGGGCGATAAGCTCTTCGCGAGCTCGTTCCATAGAATCACCAAAAATGTTGAAGGTTTTTCCATCAACGGTAACCTCTACTCGTTCAGCGGAGTCTTGCCTTAGGGTTATAAGGTAGCGCATAATCTATGATATGGATAAAGTCAGTAGTGTACGAAAGAACAAAACTCGAGGATCCTTGAAAAAGAGATTAGTGCCTCAGCTTACCTCGCCAATATCCCAGATATTTCTTGCAGAGCCAGTACGCTGAAACTTGTCCCTACATTGAAGTTAGTAAACACTCTTCCTTTGATAGTTACTGCCATCGATAAAAGTTATGTTCAATGCTTACTCCGTACGATTGTAGTTTTCTGCAGCGCCGAAATCAATCAATTTTAGGTTCGGACTTATCGTGTGCTCGGGGGGTTGAATTTGGGGCATTAGGGCGCCGACGACCATGTTGGTGGGGTACATGTCTCCGTGAACCAAAGGGCCCGGCGGTATTGACTGCAGGCTTTCTAAGGGGATCCTCGTTAAATCCACTTTCCGGCCATCGTGCGTAGTAAGGCCGTAATAAGCCAACTCTATGGCAGATCTTATTACTAAAACCCCATTGGGCGATTAGCTCAATACTCAACGGAGAGTCTTAAAGGAGGAATTCAACCCACGGCACATGAAAAACCTCCATAAAAGGCGGCATGGGAGTAGCTCCCCGGGATACTGATTAAGATGCCTCTGAACGAACAACTGTACGGACCCGTTCTCGGCGTATTCCATAAACAGCCAGTCCCTCATTCGGTGCGGTTGTACTCCGGTAGGTGTAAGCTGGAGCGGATCTTGCGGTATATCTAGTGATTGTATGATATGCACACAACCGCGGAGTCTCTAGAGCCGAAACTGTCAACTACTATATAGAGGTAATTATAACGTAAAGGGGGGCTTGCGTACCCTTAGCAAGTTCTTTTCCAAGGTGAGCGATAGAGATTCAGCTGGCGGAGGGGCACCATCTTCCTCGTACGACTTGTATCCTTCTCCAAGATCGACATCAACGGGAGCGATCTTAACTGCTATCCTTGCCGACTTGTATTGGAGACGATACACTATGCCGTTAGCTCCGGCACCGATTGTGTCTTCCCATCTAAACCTGGGGTCTGGATCGAAGAAAGATTTTATTCTCGCTGCGACCAGTGCAGCCCCCTCGTCGCTGTAATATGATAATCTATGATCACTCTCTCCAGAGATACTCCCTTCTGAGCTACGACTTCTCAGGCTATTCCTACTTTGACTCCTACGAGACATAACTAAAGATTGTATCCGCGTACGACGATAAAAATATCCGTAGGATGTGTTCTGATAGCCAACATATGAGTTGGCCATCTAGAGCTTTATACCTTATCTTAGACAAAGGGGAATATTCTTTAATTAAATCCTTTAACTATCCCATTGTCTTCAGTAAAGGCAACGGATCAGTCTAAGCACATACATTCTCCTACAGCTCGGTACAATAACCTAAACGTTCTAAATACTCGGTCTCTGATTCGAGCAAGCTCACGTGTCATACGAAACATATTTCAAACCAAGGTAGAAATACTACTTTAATTACAATATCGCTGCGTAGACACGGCAACACGACCATGATTATAAGTCATAAAGAAAGCTTTCGCGCCCTTCCAGCCTCATCATGACTACAAAGGATACAAATCCTATGAATTTAAGCCCTAAGACCGACCAAGACTGTTAGCTATGCAGCTATGTGTGCTCTTCATACGTTAACTATCGTAATTAACACTGTGGATAGTACTCACTTCTTTCAATCAGGTATTGATATCTTTTTCATTTTTCATTCACACGTCTGCCTAAACCCTTGGAGCAATTCATTTAACTCTCCATGGCTCTCTCCCTCTCCCTTCACTGAACATGTACAACACAAGGCTGACAGTCCGAAGCGCGGGAATACAAAAAGATCTAGCTTTAGAAGAGTCCAAGTAGTTGAGGTCTGGAACTGGAGCCCGCATGGTATAGGCAGGAACCTACGTAATACTCGACCGTTCGTGCTAACATTTGGGCCGTGAATGATTAGAGGGCCTTCTAGCGAAAAGACATGCTTACAGACTCTTCATCAAAGCTAGGAAAGCTCAACTTGTTATTGTATATGATAATTCGTAGAACGAAGTAAAAGGATGTGCAGTTTCACATTTTATCGCTTCGAAAAGATCTGATTCAACCACATGCTCGTTGTACATAAGTACCTAATTAAGAAAGCAAAACAAGATGACTAACCGCGGTTAGGCTACCAGATATCTGACCACTTACACGTATATCCCTTCATTTTCCATGGATACGATATACTTGACTCAAATAGCATGCTCTGTCTTAGTGGCAAATGATAATATAGATCTCAATGATGAACCTTTATACCTGGTAATACTTTCCGAGAATGTCACAGCTATCTACCTAGTCAACATCTATGGGTAAGATACCTAGGTCGTTAGGTACCTAATGCACCAGCTATCAACCGTGTTGATGCACACATCCATGCGTGCCTTAATTCAGTATAGCTACCAATTATACACGGAGTCATGAATGGCACTCATGGCAACCACGGCGACATTCAGGGCAGGTACAGCCAGGTACAGCCAGGTACTCATACCCAGAGATTTGTCAACATAGTATTGGATTATAGTCATATACGGAAGTCACGTCTACCCAAGCACCTCCCTTTGGTGCCAAACAGAAAGAACAGCTTACATCGGCGAAAGACAGTATGGGTAGCTACTCCAATATTTACCTACAGCACAGTGGTTGGCCAAGCAAGTTCCAAGCTCAGACTCATCTTCATCGTGCCTATAGAAACAACAGCAACGCGAAGTAGTTGCAGTTACCCGAGAGACATGACACGACGTGACTGCCGCGTACGGTATCATTTCTAGACTGTAGAAATATAAAATCACATAAAAGTTCAAAGCAGCAAAATCCATGACACCCGAAATACCTAACTCAAAACGCGCTCAAGTTCAGGTTAACACTCATCTCGAACGGCTAAGTCACCCGCTCTCAACAACGTCCTCCAAACCTACCTAGGTATACATCTCAAGAGGCTGCCTTTTCCGCAGACAGCTAAAGCTCCAAAAGTTCAGCTTTCCCAGTAGGCTATCCTCGGACAAGAGGAACAGAATCGGATCGCCATGCCCGACGTCGATATTGTCAAACGCTCATTTGGCAAGGATGTGCTGAAGAGGGGCATTCTCAACGCGTCTACTCAAGACCCGTGTCCCTGTGGCACATACCAATACTACAGTCAGAAGTGCGGTTGTCTCTACAAGAGCGTCTTCTTGAAGTGCGGCAAGACCATCTCTCAGAAGACAGGCGAACCTATTCTGTGCCCCGCCGGCCATGGTCGAAAGATCAGGGTTGAGGATGCCGTGGTCCCGTTCAGGTGTCAGATATGTCGCAGAGGAAACGAGCGAGCAATAAACAGGTCAGTGTTGACAGCCTACAAGAGAGTGATAGCGAATGCTGATTTGGTGTTAGACAGGAAGTCCAAGGGGAAGACAAGTTAGGTTAGCATTGGGGATTGAGTCTCACTGGCAAGATGAGTTTCTTCACGACGTTTCTCAGATTAGAGCAATAGCATGAGGAAGATGGAAATTCGCTGTGATTAGGTTAGGTACCTAGTTATAGCATTGCATGAAATCCGAAGATTTGGATGTGGCATGAAAACAACTGGTGCCTTGTTCCCACGGAACAAACTGGTAATACTGGCCCCCGAAATTAAAAGCGCAGTGCTACAGTTCTTGCACTAATGAGAATAACCTCGATGTCCAATCTTATTAACATGTGTCCTAACCTCGAATGATAAAAGCGCATTTCGAGATAAATGGTCGTGATATGGCTCTCTTCTTGCTCTCTTCCATGAGAACATTGAAGAACTAGGTTAAGTACCATATAATCCGACTCTACAGAGATGCTTATGTGACTCCTAAGACAACACCGCGGCTCTCTCCAAAAAGAGCGTTGGGATATGGTTATCTTCTATTTGAACAGTCAGGCCCGCTTAATTTATGATCGCATGTGCTTTGTACACATGCATGTACCTAGGTAGTTAGCCCTTTTTTAAGTTCTAGTACTGTACATGCATACATATTCAGATCTAATGACGTAATAGGTAACAGCTGGAGGTTGGCTGGATAAGGTAGGTACGTAAAGTACCAAGAACTTCAATGTTTGAACGATTCAGGTAGCTGGGTACATTAATGTATCTCTCATTCTACAATTTTAAATTCACGTGGTTGATTTTCCTCGTCACATCAACTTTCAAGCCAGCCATCAACAATCCCGACTATCTCTTGCCAGGCCATGAATCTATGAAAGCCCGCGTGTTCCGAAGCTCGCCTTTTCATATTCAGCGCTTTGCGAAAGCCTCAACTTTACCATCATCCATTCGCTCTTCGGCTTATCAGTCTTATTCGTCATACAAGATGTCTCGCGAGAAGACTCAGGAGCCTATTATCAACGAGATCTCGGAGTTGCCCGTCGACCAGGCAAAGTGGGTGACGCTCAAGAGAATCGACTACACCGACCAGGTTGGCAAGCAACGAACATGGGAAGTAGCAACGCGAAAGACGCGAGGCAAAGCAGGCGTCGACGCTGTCGCGATGGGCAATGTCCTCTTGCACCCTTCGCGCCCGGCCTCAACTATGGTCGTCATTCAGTATCGGCCTCCTCTAGACTCATACACGGTCGAGTGGCCCGCAGGCTTGGTCGATGCCGAAGAGACAGTCGAGCAGGCAGCGATTCGCGAGTTCAAGGAGGAAACTGGCTACGACTGCAAAGTGCTTAGCATCAGCCCCTTGCAAGCTGCAGATCCAGGTATGAGCGACGCCAACATGCAGTTAGTCATGGTTGAGGTGCAGCTGAAGGAGGGCGACGAGGAGCCGGAGCAACGACTGGATGACGGTGAACACATTCAACGCGTGGTGGTTCCTCTCGGCGAGTTATACGACCGCCTAGTTGAATACTCCAAGACCGATCGCATGATTGTTGCAGCTAAGCTATTCCATTTCGCAGCGGGAATGCACTTCGCGCAGACACAGAAATATTTCTAGCGATCTGGGATGCCTCGTAGTCTGCAGGGTTAAATACCTAGATTACCCCCAAGGTACCAGGAGATGCGTTGAAGATTACTGCTACAGAATGTCAACGTCTCTATATTTTATAAGAACCACGCGGGATAACGATTGCTAGAGAAAATTACCTTGGAAAGCATCTAGAAGGTAGCTTAGCTCCAGGGCAGTTGCAAGGATCTTATATAGAAAATAAAAAGGGCAAAGTGCCACAGTCAACTGCTGCATCCCTGAACTTCCCGATGTGGTTTGGCGAGTAATATTAATCCCCAGCTACATGACGAGCCGAATCGTCATTTCCACCAGTCAGCTGAGTTCTTAAGAGAACGTGTTGCTAAGTCCTGCTATCGAAAGTTGCCAACACAATACGATATCTCTAAAATTCGAGATAATTGATAGCATCGCTTCATTCATAACCCTAGTATGGCAGGGAAAGCGAGGCAGGATCGGAATCCATTCCAACTTAGCAAGGTATCATCACGTGGGTAAACAGGGGAGTGTCGCATTCAGATATATATGCATACCGGTAAGTATGCCACCTCGGCATCCACGAAGGCTTAACATTGCGGTAATCGTCGTTTTTGCTTCTTGCGTATTTGTTAGTTTGTTACTCGAGTCTGGCTTCGTACAAGTTCAACCAGCAGCTACTACTATGCAGTCATGGGCCTCACTCCTAATGTCCATCGGCACAACAGTCGTTGCGCAGAAAATCGACTTGGGATGGCACCCTCCAAGTAACACATCCATCAATAACCTGACTACCGCTCTCAGGGACCAGGGTGTCTATGGGTTCATTTTCAACACCTCGGAGACTCCTGGTGCACAGTATGGGACATACAACTGGTGTAACATGCCTCATGTTCGAAAATCAGAGTATATCAAGGCGGCAATTGAGTACGAGCTTAAATATGTCGAAGTAGTTAGTCTTGGGCTCTTCCTCAAGCAATCTAGTTGCGAATAGCTCAATATGAACAGGTTCAAAGACATCACAAGCGAACGCCATATGCGAGCAATGCCTTCCCAGTGGAGTCCTACCACTGGGACTGCAATGACCAAGGGCTCTACTACTACGGGCGCCACTTCGGTGGTAACAGCAAGCAACCCGCAGAAGGCTTCTGGGAAGGTTACATCTCGCCAATCAATCCCTACACGCCGTCGGGGTGGATTGGGACTTGCCAGTTTCCCCAAATAACTTCCGCCGGGCTTGACGATTCATGGGTCCACGGTCACGATCTCTACGGGGTTTATCACGACTTGCTCGGGTTCCTCCCGCGGAGAGACGAGGATTGGCGTACCAAGGTAGCCTATCGTGTGACACAGAATGTGATCACGAGTCAGGTCGCCGGCATGCTGATCAGTGGAATGTGGGAGACAACCGAGTCGATACCGTTGATGGTCCAAGGTGTCGGGGTCGATAGTCTTGAACCACAGTACAGCTGCAGCGTAGGCAGCGATATATTCAATGCCATCAAATCCTCCTCCAACGCTGCCTGGCAAGATCATCTAGACGCCGCCGCGGATTTGTTCAGCATACTCGACAATATATCCGGAGTGCCTCCAACCGACTCGGGCTTCCATGCGAGCTTCGATCACTATTTCGATAACCTTTCCGCGCGTCAATGCCATGCGAAACCGTTGCCATGCAAATTGGAAGGTGGCGTCAACTCGACCACTTGCGTCGACCAGGCCATAGCTAATGCCGTGTATCGTATGGGGCAATGGGAGTATTCGCAGATATACCGTGACGCCCCTACTTCGCTTGCCGCGTCTACCGCCACATACGGCGTATGGATCGCCGAGTTAAGTGAGCATCTTCGAAATACGATCGCTGGGAAGGAGGGGCCTATCTATTTCCACAACATAGCACACGACGGGTCCGTGAGTCGACTGTTGAGCATACTACAAGCCGACGTTATGGTAGTGAGTGAAGCTCCTTACGTCCCGTGTTCCTAACCACGAAAAAGGTTCTCTCATAACTCTACGCCATTAGCATATGCTATAAGACCTATATGCCCAAATACAGACTTCTGACGTAGCATTCGCAGTGGCCCGGAATGGGCAGCGAGGTGGTGTTCGAGGTTTACAGGCGAAACGGAAACGTAACGGCGTCTTCAGGCTCCAAAGATAGCGCCATTGTTAGGAATAGTAACGCGACCACCGAGGGAACGAGTGCTAGCGGGTATTTTATCAGGGTCCTATTTGGCGGCCAGCCGCTCAAATCGTCAAACCCCAGCCTGGGACTGCTAGATATGCTGCCCACAGAAATCCTACTCGAGTATTTTGACGGATTAGTCGGCGCGAACGCGAGTTTAGTCGTAGCCAAATGCAATGGCACACTACCTGTATAGGGAATAGCAAGGAAAGCCTCAATTACCAGAGAGAAAAGAGCGAGGCCAACATATTTTGCTCAATACTGATTCGCGCACAACTGTTTTTCTACATCATCCCATCTACCCGCTCGCATTGGATCCAGGACTCGAACTTTTGCTAGCCATTTGCTAGGGTCTTCGATCTGGATATTCTCGCTTCCATGCTCCGCGAGGCTCTTCAGTGCGACGGTATATTCGAGTAGAGCTTCATAAATCCATTTTGTATCCGTGTAATCTTCCAGTAGATCCTTAATCCAGTCGATCTCCTTCCTCAAATAGGCCACCCTCTCAGTAATGGTTAGAGCAGGTGTTATGGTTGAACCGTCGACATGGTTGATGATTTGCGATACCATATACTGATGGTAATACCATAGGCTCTGATCTTCGGGACCGACATTGAGCGCACCTTGGATGATGTTAAGCTCCTCGTCGAGGAATGCCTTCCTTGCTGCGTCATCGGCACCGCGTTCCTCCAGCAGACGTAGTATTAACCGGCTTCGGTTGTGCCAGGCTGAAAAATTGGATAGGTCGGCATGGATCATCTTGGTGGTGTAGGCAAATTCATCTTCAACCATGCTCTTTCCGCCAAGCGAGGGGCTCTCGAGTGCAGCCACTACATATCTCCTATAGCCCCACGCGTGAAAATTGCGCCGGTCTTTATTCAACATCTTAGAAGCCAGGGCAAGTTCAGTCTCCCAGATCTTACGGGTAGCCGTCATAGGCAGTCGTAAAGTGCCTTGCTCGAGCAGCCACTTGCGGTACTTCCAGATCCAGTAGCACTTGGGGAATTCGACAAGAAGCGGGATGGTGAATGCGAGTTCGGTCTCTAGGATGTTGACATCCCCATCCGTCTCCTCCCTCCCCTTGCCGTCAACTATAGTACCACTCTTCCCAACTGTCGGGGAGTCTCGGTCTCGCAGGGTCGCATCCGAGGATGAGAGTGAGGAGTAGTCTGAAGACTGATTCGTAGTGTCGTTCCGAGAAGTACTCGGTGACACCTTCGAGGGCGATGACCCACCCAACGGTGCGGATAATAATCCAGAGATTAGACAACGGCGACGGACGTTCCATATGGTATAGTATTCGGGATTTAGGCGAAGCAATTTAGAAGTAAGTTGGAAGAGGGAGGCGTCGTAGCTATTCGCCGAAACTTGGGCCCGGATGGAGCCCTCGAGCTCGCGATATTTGTTTATTTTGATCAGGTCTTGCTGGCGCTGTTCCTCAGTCCGGGCGGTTCGACTGGTGCGTGCTGCACCGTGCTATCTTGCTACCCGTCAGCGTTATGTAGATTCTCTTAAGGTGCATATGAGAAGAGCCGGAACTGCAAGAGAAACGTACACTGTCCATTTCGAAATATTTTTTTTAATCTGACCGGGCTTTCGGCCTGTCGATATTAGTAGGATTATGCCCGTGGGGTTCGTGAAGGACCAACACCCAGGCAGATAAATAATACCGTAGAACTTATGACGTGCGGTCGGTAAGATAGACGGACGGAGGGGCATATGATATATCGGGATTGCTTCATATTGCATATTTGTATCATATAACCAGATAAATGAATAAGTCGCACGTGGGAATGCATCAAAACCTCGTAATACATCGAGTCTAGTAACTACATGTACATATGTACGAAATTTCAGCAGAGCTAGGTAGGTACACTACTATTTCCATATCTCAAAATTATAAAAGCGTGCAATCTTAGGTCCCAGGTATTACGTCCACAGACATAATATCTGTAACGTGGGTGAAGCAAAACATTCAGGCGCGGCCAGCAGTTGATGTGCAAGTTGCATCACGAATTCCCCCACCCCCATATCTTCATATACGTTCCATGATACATGTATACAAGGTACCTACGTATGTCCTTAAAGGTAGGTAGTGACCTAACTAGGGCGGCCATTTCCGAATATGAGATTATGTAGTTGGTGATGTGGTGATGCCCCTCGAGGTCGTAAACGAATGTAGGGGAAGGTAGAGTCGCAAGTTCCTGGCTACATACCTCAAGGTAGGTAGGTGTGTAGATGTATTTGCTTGTCTCACTAGGTACCTAGGTACTATATATATGTACATGTAACTACCAAAGCTTTCACGATACTCACTTAGACCCTCCTCAAATGGAAGCAATCTCCTTGAACATCAATGGATGCTAAGGATCTCTCCCTCTTATGTTCGTTGTTTCCTTCTCATCCTCCACCTCGACTGCCTACATGTGAGTAGGTATTCACGAACGTGGGTATACCCCCTGACGTGCACCCAAATCCCATATCCACCATGTGAGCATTACTTAGTCCTATAGCTTTCCCCCGTTTCTTTGTACCTAGACGATGGCATTGGTAGCTTTCATTCTTTCTTTTATCCAACATGCCTATCGCGTCACCCGACCGATTTGTACCCTTCCGTGTGCCACTTGGAGACCGTTTCCGAGCCACCAAGCAAGCCCACGAGTTATCACCATCAGAACGACTACACCGCAAAGATGACGCTGCATCCGACGTCTTCTGCTTCACCCCAAAGCGATCCACGCCCGCTTCACCCCGATGGGCATCTCGATCTGACAGCAACCAGCGGCGTGTTGGCACCGTCCTAGGACTACACGGCCTGGAACAACGACAGGTCAGCAGCGGTGCCGTTTGGTCTGTGGGCGGCCTAGCTCCCGGCGGTATTGACGATGGACACGGCCGCCGTGTGAGCTCAGGCACGAACGCTCGCCTCTACAGCACCTCATTTTCGAACACACGTCCCAAATCCGAAGAGGACCAGGATAAGCACGAGGGTCGACTCGCTCTAGCGCTAAAGATAGATCGCGTCCAGCGGATGCTGGATTTTGACGGATATTCCACCTTTCCTCGCTACAAGCACAAAGCGAGACCGTCGCTGCGAGAAGCTAAGACAACATGGACGGGAAGCGAATGGAGTAACCATTACCATGTGCCAAGTGCGCCCGCCGTTCTTACCTGTCAACGGCTTAATGGGACTGATGCAGCCGCAGAAATTCAAAAGGAAGAACGATGTCTTCCTAACGCCCCATTCAAGTTCGTACTTGATAATCCAGACAATCACCCAGCTAGTTCTCGTGTTAACAGCCTTTAGAGTTCTAGACGCCCCCGGTCTTCGAGATGACTTCTATTGTTCAATTATGTCTTATTCTCGGACATGCAACACTTTAGCTGTGGGGTTGGGTAATTTGCTTTACGGATGGTCAGAATCTTCGGGTGTTACGCTTCTAAATACTGGACTCAAGGATGGATCGTGGCTGACTTCTGTGGCATTCTCGTCCGACCAGGGAGGCAAATCAATCTTAGCCTTCGGTCGGTCAAGCGGGTTGCTCTCCTTGGTTTCACTTTTCGACAGTCTACTCCCCCGATTTGAAGCGTATCACCCCGAACCGATAGCTTGCCTCTCCTGGCGTCCTACCACCTCTACCCGACCCTCTCGCAACAGGCGTAACCCGGCTGTGCTGGTCAAGACGGAAGACCTTCTCGTGGGTGATGATATGGGCGATGTCTACTACTACTCGGTTGAGTGGCCCGAGCCCTAGGAAGTGGCTAGGGAAAATTGGCGCGGCGCCATGACTTTGCTCGCTCGCATCAAGGTTCATTCTCAGCAGATATGCGGTCTCGCGTGGTCTCCCGATGGCGAGCAATTCGCCACTGGCGGAAACGACAACTTGTGCTGTCTCTTCAGTGTCGACAGCGTCACGGACGGGGAGCACTGCCCGAACGCAAGCCTGGACAAGCCACAAGCAGCCAACTCCACTGGCAACGAGGAGGAGCTCAATTCTCCAAACGCCGAAGATGAAGGAGCTATTTTCTCGCCCTCTTCCCCAGGGTTGACGTTTGACTGTCCCAGCCCGCTGTCTAATATGAAATGCTTACCAGCTGGCTCTGAGAAACATCGATGGCGCCACGGGGCGGCCGTCAAGGCCATTGCATTCTGTCCTTGGCGGCAGGGGCTGGTTGCCACAGGCGGTGGATCTAACGACAAATGCATTCACTTCTATCACACGAATTCAGGGGCGGCACTCGCTACCATCTCGGTTGCGGCGCAGGTGACGTCTCTGATATGGAGCACGACTCGGCGAGAGATCGCTGCGACCTTTGGATACGCACAACCCGACCACCCGTACCGCATCGCCGTGTTCAGCTGGCCCGATTGCCGGCAGGTGGCTGCCGTGCCGTAGGAGGGTGAACATCGAGCGCTGTATGCCATCGCGTACCCGGGCGGCCCGAGTGATATATACCGAACAAAGGAGAGGCTAAAGAGCCGAACTGCCGAAGAGGGCTGTATCATCGTGGCAAGTAGCGACGAAAGCGTCAAGTTCCATGAAGTCTGGGTGGCAGGTCGCAAAGCTACCACCCTTAGTAGCGGTGTCCTAGCTGGGAGCGACATCTTGGAGATGGGAGAGGGTATCGACAAAGAGGGTGACGTGATTCGCTAAGAAGGGAGGCAACAGCATTATATTGTTCGGTAGTGGATTAAAGAGCCAGATCATGTAGCAATAAGATGACTCATTCCTTTTGAGGAATACGTAAAAGGTATAGGTTCTCGTGCTCTATGTCGTAAGGAATAATAGCCTCCGCCAGGAGCGTTGAGTGTGTAATAGCAACGACTACGATAATATTCTATCATTTCCAAGATGGTTCGATGGCCTGTGGCATAGTCATAAGAGCCTTACACCTGTCGCCATAAACGCTTGATATAGATTACCTATGTCCTAGTAGACACTTTAGTAGGTACATAGACAATAAGTTCTACATGTATTCTTCAACGATTAAGGTATCTGGGCTGCTTGGTCAAGTGACGGTGCGCCGGTGACGAAAGGCTTCACGAAGGAAATTGCTGGCTTATTAATTACATAGGTGAGAAGCTTTGACCATTCTGAAAGAGTTTGTTCCTCAAAGGATGAATCCATGGAGTGGCGTTAATCAATCCACTTTTGGCTTGGTCACGTTCCCCTAAGTTCGGTCACCCTTGCGGATAGCCCCACCTTGTCCCGCCCCGCCAATCTACACTACAGTAGGTACAGGTAGGTGCGCAGGTGCGTAGGTACCTGCGTAGATACCCAAGGCTTGCTAAGCTTATCGGTGACTGTATCTAATCAGTGGCTCAGCCAGTCACTTGAGGATTGCTAGAAGACATGCATTTGGTCATCAAAGCCAAATCACCTGCGCCCAGAAGGTTGCCTTAAAGTTGCTCCTGCTGGTACATACTTTCCCTTTACTCCTCTACCCCCCCCACGCAAACCAGCCGTTGCCTTCTACCTAAACCACAACACCTTCCATCGTCATCACCCGGATTGCTTCATCCTCCCGACTTCTCTTCCAAACCGACCGTCTATTTCTTTCGGCAATCCTACAACACTTCCTAGTTATCGTCGACAACAACCAGGACACATTCATCAAGATGCGATCCAAGTTCAAGGACGAGCACCCCTTCGAGAAGCGCAAGGCCGAGGCTGAGCGCATTCGCCAGAAGTATGCCGACCGTATTCCGGTATGTACTCATCTCCTTGTCCCATCTACCTATCTACCCTCTCCCATTTCTTATCTTCATCGTCTCTCGAGATCACAGCTTGATTTACCGTCATGGTTGATGCCATTTCCGTTTCCATTCCCAATCTCATCCCCATCCATTCCCATCCATCCCCATCCCCATCCCCCACGATCTCACCGCTTTGTTTTGTTTTTCTATTCCAGCACTCCGACTCCTAACCAACCCTGCTATGAATAGGTCATATGCGAGAAGGTCGAGAAATCCGACATTGCTACTATCGACAAGAAGAAGTATCTGGTGCCCGCAGACCTCACAGTAGGCCAGTTCGTCTACGTAATCCGAAAACGCATTAAGCTGTCCCCCGAGAAGGCCATCTTCATTTTTGTCGATGAGGTCCTCCCTCCCACCGCCGCTCTCATGAGCAGCATCTACGAGGAGCACAAGGATGAGGATGGGTATGTCTACCTTCTTTCTAGCTGTCATTATTTGCCTTTGCGAGCTAACAACGCGTCTCTAGGTTTCTCTACATCACTTACTCGGGTGAGAACACGTTCGGCAAGGCTGTTTAAAGCTTTGGCCCTTTTCCCAAATTTCCCCCAACGGCGTTATGGTTTACTCTGGGTTGGACGACAACAATGTGATCATTACTGGCGATGAATTATGGACAGGGCAGACATAGTCATGGCAGATAGTTGATATGAATTGTGTCTTCCCGACTAGTCAGATCACGGGCCTAAAGGCGTAGACGACATCAATCTCTGATTTCGTATCAATATCAGTGTGGCTTCCGCCCACCAAGCCGCTCTTATGCAGATCCCTTCGTAATATGTCTGAAGTCCCTGTCCAATATCGATCATCCGCGGGGACTGAATACTTTCGTGCGAATGTTTGAATACTCCTCTACTCGTCCGGGAACCCGTACAATGACCCAATCCACGACTAAGCGACGAAAATCTACCACCTTGCATAGCCAGTAGATCCTAACGGGCCGCTAATGTCCCAAATCTCCCTACGTCCTCGGGGGTCCATCCTAGCTATGTCCTATGTAGATACGGTAACAAGTGACAAGGCACCACTCCGTGACCAGATTGTTACGCCGTTAGCTGTAATGAATCGCAGCGGTCCAGCTTAAATGAGGTGCTACTATAATCATGAGAATGCAAATTCGGTGCCTGCCAGGAAACGTTGTTGATGCTATCAACACGTAGGCATGTGCCAAGTAAGGCATCTTTACCCGTGTAACTAAGAGAGCCCGGGTTGAAAGGAGCAGAATGCGGGCGAAAAGCGACAGCGATCATAACGTCAATCTCGCATCCCCTTCTCCTTAAGCTCTCCATTAAAATCACGAACACACGCTATAAGCAGAATTTGTATAAGTGGGATGTCATGAATACTAGTGTTACCAAGTGCCTAGACCCTAACAAGCAGCGGATACGATATCCACCTCGGCCATATCCACATCTATGTAGCAAGCAACGAGAAAGCCGATCACTCTCGTATAACCGACTTAGAGCAGCATAGCAGCCCGTTCCTCAACGACTAAGGAAGCGGTGATGTACCCACCACCGCCCCTGACTCCCAGCTTCTAGCAAAGCGACGGTGAGATGGCCGAGTGGTTATGGCGCTGCGTTCAGGTTAATCCTGAATATATCTATCTCTGTTTTCCATCTGGATAAACAGAAAATATCGCAGTGGAGCAATCCGCGTGGGTTCGAGTCCCACTCTCATCACTATTTGACTCTTACCAGTTCAATAGGTTGGCGTAGGGAAACTTTTTTTCTTCCTAATATTTTTCTTCGCTTATTCCTTTGACATCTCTTTGGGAGCTGACAGTGGCCTCCATATAACTCCTAATGCTACATAGCTAGTTGACAAGCGGGGCTTACTTTCTTCCCATTCGATTGTTCTAAAATGATATTGATCTTGTAAGAGTAGGTCCTACAAGCCTGTCTCGCTGTCGATTCTAGGAAAGTATACATTAAATAGAACTGCCCGCTAACTTCTCCATTTCACCTCTATCGTTTCTTTAGTATCGAATCAACATCAAATCCAACGCTTACACCGGCTGAGAAGCCTCCCCATGCCCTGAGCGCGTTTAGACTTGGCGTATCCTAACAAAACATAAAATCCTGCGTCACCCGGGGGATCTATAGAAGCCAGGAGAGTTTAATTGAAATTATTTCGGAGTTACGAGCAGACTTAGTGTACAAGTTAGACCATATCGGCAACCCCTGAGCTCTCGATCCCCTTCCAATAACACTACCTAGCTTTTATTGTTACGGGCCTAGTTATATGGTGGCTGCGGGCTTTTTCTCAATAGATACCTTACTTATTAATGCAAATAAGCAATCAGTTCACCATGGAAATGGGTACTATATAATGGTTGGACCAATGTTCCCCAAAGAGACGGATACACCATCTTCTAAGCTCCGTACCTAGGTAGTTATAAGTCCCATTCCTGGGAATGGTGTCCCAGCTGGAAAGCTTCCGGATATTATCAAAGACATATGAAGGGCTCCAATCTTGTTCGTGCTTATTAATCTAATCAGCTTCCAGTTAGCCAGCAAGTCTCATATCCCCTAGCCCCGAAACTGCCAAAGGGATGAATACAGACAAAACGATCAAACAAACCCTACGTACCCGGTACGTTTTGAGCCATTGGACGCTTATGCCACGCATCAAATTTGTCTCATTCTGAGAAGGTCATCACAGAACGGGTAAATGAGATCTCATAATAGTGTTTTTTTTGGCCTGTCTTCAAGAAATAAGAAGCCTCGCCTTGGGCTAATTCCCCCCCCTATTTCTACTCCTCGCACCCGATGAAATTTTGTCCAAATAACGAAAACAAGTGCGGTAGTTCGCACACAGAGCACAATGCGAGGATGGCAACTGGAAATATATCGTACAGGAGGTGTATACTGGCAAACCCTGCTCGTAATCACCGGAATTAATAACAATTCCATCGACACAATCCGCGTATCACCACCGCAAAATACTTGAAGCAAATGGCATTAACCGTGGACCAACGCCGGTTTTTCCTTGCTTTCCGCTGGGAAAAGCTATGAGGTTCAAATAGAGAAATCAAATAATTAGGCCGGCGCTGTTAAAACGTCAATCGTGGGTGGGAATCGCTAATAGCCTCCAAACCTTCCGAACCCCAAAATCATGCAAGTTCCTGAACGTCCAGCCCATGTGATGGTGCGTATAAAACAGCCGAGCCAAGATCGAACAACAGTACAGAATTCCGTATCCAGAGTCGACGCCTGTATGCTAGGTTTATTTCTTTCTCGAAACGTGGTTACTCGAAGGGCGGCGGGACGTCACGCTGGGTTGCCCTTCAAACGTTTTTGTAGCCGAGGCGTCGGTGGTTTCTTATTAGCCATTGGGACACCATTTACCTGAGCTCCTCCAATACTTGCGGGTGTCGGCGCACCGCTGTCCTCCTCGGCCTTAACGGTGGACGGCCTCCTCCGCTTGTTGCTCGCTGGACTTGTGTTGGCGCTAGGCCCGCTAGAGCTCGTCCCTTGTTGACTTTGCTGCAGTTGCATCCCCGGCGCTTGCATGTGTCCCTGAGCAGGGCTGCCTATGTGAGGCGAGTTTGGAAGCTGCAGATGCGTAGCTGCTGGTGAAGCGCCCATGGGGAATTGGCCGAAACTTGGCGTCCGCGGGTTCGGCGGGCCGTTGCCTTGGGGCTGACCGTTCACGATAGGTTGCTGTGGGGCGTTGGTAATATTCTGACTGACGTATTGCTCAAGCGCAGCGTAAGGGGACAAGCCCGGATGTGTATGGTAAAAGTTGAACAATGGCTGGACGTATTTGTAGATTAGTAACAAGACCGAGTCTGGAAGACCATTGAGAGAAATGTATCATGCTCTCACGCGTGTAACTCACATTCATTTGTCCAACGACTTCGATAATCTGGAATACCGCGTCAGTGGAAGTGTACATGGTAACAATGACGGTACGAGAAACTCATACCTCGAGAAATTGGAATACGGCTTCCGTTATGCCTATGTTCTGTTTGACCGCTGACTGGGGCAGGTCGATATCAGGGGGTGGATTTTGAGGCGACTTCATTGGTTTCGCCTTCCCCTTTTTACTCATCTCCGGGGATAATCGTGAATCTTGGCCGTTTACCTTGAGCCAATCCTTGACCCAATTATGTGCTGGTTTTGCCGCCTCAATCACCATTTTCCTCGAGTGATACTCCTCGTGGCCCTGCGTGATGAATTCTAATAGCTCCAATTTTTGTTCGCTGTCAAACTGGGCACGAAGAGTGCCAGTTGCGACGACCTGATTGCGCAGTTGTCAGAATCAAGTGACTTGACACCTAGCTGGCGCTGCAATTTGCAACACTTACGTGAGAATTGTCAAACCAGTAGGTCAAGCTTGCCTTCTGGTTCTCGATAAAATGGCAGCCATTTGGTAACGGTCTGTCAGTAATGCCCTTCTCCAAAGTCAAATTAATTCTCCTGACACCGCTCTCAAAGTGCGTGTGGAAATATCGTGCCAGAGCGGGCTGCGTTATCTCGTGCTGTTTGTCTGTATGCTCCTCGTTCGTCGGGTCAGTGCCAACATAAAATAGGGAGAGTCTAAAAACACCCCTAGGAGAGAAGAATTGCGCGACGAAGTTATTCCAGTACGATAAGTCGTCCTTCGTTCTTGAGCCCTGTCGAGTGTAGCAAGTTAGTAGCAGATTTCAGTCAAAAGGATAGCGGGAAAAAGGAGAGCGGGTAGAGGCAAGCTCGGTAGGTACTAACAGGATATCCGCTAAGATGTTCGCCAAATTGAAGTAGCTTTAATAGACAATGGCCCTTCAAGCCATCGTTCTTGTGCTGCTGTTGGTGTATCAATTGCTGCTGGATGTTATTCGGGAGTTGGAGATGTTGGCCTGGCTGTAATGGCTGAGCGGTAGGTGGCTGAGGTTGGTTCTGTTGACCATTCGATGGCTGCCCCTGACCCTGAGGTGGTTGCGGCTGATTGCCCTGCACCGGAGTTGGCCCTTGGTTCTGTGGCTGGTTCGGTTGCGCAACGGCCGGCGTCGGTGCTCTCTGTGGTCCCTGGGAACTCGGTTGGGGCTGCTGGCCTGGTTGTGGGCCTGGTTGTTGCTGTCCCGGTTGCTGCTGCGGCTGGGGTTGCTGTCCTTGCTGTTGTGGTTGCCCTTGAGGTTGAGGTTGAGGTCCTTGTCCCTGAGGGCCTTGCTGGGCTTGTTGCGCTGCCATCGACTGTGCTAATTGGGCCTGCTGCATCTGCAGTTGCTGAGGGGTCATCTGTCCAGGATGACCGGGTTGGTTACCTTGGTGCATCTGATTACTCGCCTGTTGCTGAGCTTGATGTTGTTGTTGCATTGCTAACTGATGAGCAAGCATTTGCTGTAAACAAGGGTTAGGTTAGCGTCGGAATAGAACCGGGGGAGTTGTGACGCGTAAAGGAAGATATATTACCTGGGCATGCTGGGGGTTTTGATGTTGTCCCTGCTGAGCAAGATGCGCCGGCTGGAGATGCTGTGGTAGACCGACTCTTTGCATATTCGCCGCGTTATTCCTCATCGCCTGAAACTGGGCTGCAGTCATATTCCCCATATTCGTTCCTTGCATATTCATGGGCATGCCGCCGCCATATATTTGTTGTTGGAGCATTACCTGTCTCTGGTGCTGCTGTAGCAGCCGCTGCTGCTGCATTTGTGCGATCATCTGGGGGTTTTGAGCTACTATGGGATCGCGGCTGATTAGCGAAGGACAAAAACATAGCTGACCCTATCGCCGTGCTAGGATGATGGTATCCGAGAAGGGCGACTAGGCCTCGGCTTGAACTTACAAAACTGTTGCTGTTGAAACATCTGCTGTTGGGGGCTCAGATGCTGTAGAGCGTGGGCGTTTGGGCCGGCGGCGCCAGGAGGCATACCTCCCATCATGGCTGCGGGATTGACCTGTCCACCTGGGCCGGATACCGCCATGTGGGCGGCCATCTGAGGAGGCATGCCCGGCTGGGCACCCGGTTGGCTTGGGTTATGAGCCATGCCCGGAGCACCCATGGGATGGCCCGGATGGACACCGGGGTGTTGCTGCATGCCTGGATGAAAACCAGCCGGTCCTATGCTTGCCATCATTTCTACTAGTGTCGACTATCCACGGCGTGGATATCGACGCCCAACCTTGGTCACTAGCTCATACGCTTTCGTTTCGTCTATGTTGTGGTCGCAGTGTCGATGCGATCGATGGGATCGACTTGGGTGGCTGGAAGTTTCGCTAACAACAGCGTCTCTTATTTAGGTATTTCTTCCCTCGTAAGGTAGACACGAACTCCTTCTCTTTCTACCTTTCTACCCTTCTAGCTAATAATACGACCCGATGCGACTTGACGTAATGCGATCGGCGATTGAAATATGTATACGCTTAATAGCTTCGATAGCGTCGCGTCGGCAATTACAGGGTTTTTGGCCTGAGTCTGGGCGTCGTGGATTGAGGTCGAAGATGCGTAGAGACATACAAGTGCGTAGGTGATTGTGATTGCGAGAGTGAAGAGGGAAGGCGAGGATTGGAGGTCTTATTTCTCTTCAATTTTGAGCTTAGGACGCGGTGGGATATTGAGTTTTTCGGGTGCGCGCCACAATGAAGGCACGGAAGCTGCAGTAGCTTCTTGGGTTTTGGTTTTGGTTTTGGTTTTGGTTTTGGTAAATTACGGGAGACATCCACCGCAAACTCACACCGGATCGGTCAGCTTCGTGTAATACGTTTCTTGTCCGAACAATTGGCACAACTATGCTGCTTTCGTTGTCGTTGTCGTTGTCGTTGTCGTTGTTGTTGGCCGTCGGTGTCGCGCGTGGGTATAGGGCGAGGCGGAGCGGAGAGGCGGACGTGCACAATGTGATGCGATACGATACGGCGAGAATTCCCAAGTGGGCGCTGTTGGTTGTTGGCGTCGCGGGATTCGCTTCAGGCACAATACAGTAGACCCAGTAGACCCAGTCTTGCTAATACAGTACGGTTATGGTATGATTTTAATGTAGCTATGTATTAGCTGGTTAGTCTAGTGTAGTTAGATTATTATTTTAATACTGGGTCGATCTCAAGCGTCGACGTCGGGCGATCATTTTTGAAGAAATTGTTAGTGTTGGTGCGTAATAAAGCGGATGGCGGGTAACAGGCTAATAAAAAGGACGAGGAATAAGGGAAAAAAGATTAGATGATGATGGGAAGGGGCGACACTGTATGTAATAATAATAGGAGACAGTATGTAGTTGGTGGACTGGGCCGGGCTGAGCCAGAATAAGGCGATATGTAAAAGTATAAATAAAAAGTTAATGCTCTAGCTATTTCCGCGCCTACGGTCCTCTGATAGACGCCGCTTGAATGAAAGTAGGGATAGGTAAGGTGCCTTAGGTGAGAGATGCCTTGGGGGCTTGGACGCTCTAAAAGGCTAGAACTTTGCACGCTTAGTCCTCGATATGGTCTTCTTTGGTTAATTTCAATTTTTTTTTTAACCTGGCTTGCCTTGCTCCTGTTGGATCCGGCTGTCGAGATCGACTGACAGTGGCCTTCTGCTGTACGTGGTTAGGTACGTTCGGTAGATTCGATGCAAAAGGTCCAGTGACACATCGTACAGAATCAAAACTGCGTAGATAGCGCGGTGCCAGTGAAGATTAGAAACAGGCGGGAATTGTCTCGGGGCCCAATAGTGTAGAGAGGGTGACAGGTAGACAGTGTGAGGTCTGATTACAATAGGGAAGAATATTCCCGAGAAGTATGTCCGGCACTGTATATCAATGTAACCTACGATGCTCGAGCCACGTGCACGGTATCGACCTATACTAGGTACCTAGGAACTTACCATACTGCCATATTAGCAACATTGAAGGTCGTCGCCCCTGTTATATCCAAGCTATTGAAGCATCCTGGACCCCATGTTGGTCTTGGTGAATAATACCCAGTCAAGGCAGAGTAGCTACATGAACTGCGTGTCAAGGCTTAGGTTCATGTCAACACCCTGAATGTCAGATTATAACGAACCTTGTTTGCATCTATACTTATATAGGCGCTAAGAACTATGTACTATTGAATGCTCTTGTGGAGAAGGCATGTTCATAATCACAGCTTCCTCAACTCGCTAGCACCATACTGTAGAGAAAGAGGTTCGTTATTCTGGCCACGGAGAAACTCCATGTGAAGTAGATCGAACGTTAACTGGTTTCATTGTCTTGCTTTCCAACTCAAGCATGACTTGATGACACTTCCCAGCCGTCTTGGTTCTCAACCCGTACATTGGCAGAATGGCACAACGTACCTAAGCTATATTATATTATCAATGATTTTCCACTTCCGAGCGGGAATCATACAATATTAGCTAACTGCCCAGTCGAGCCGTATTAATTTCCTATCTAGTTATTACTAATCTGTTGCCTGGGCTGTCCTATAGCACCATTGCGAAAAGCACAAGAGGATTATAAGATGCGATATAAGTGGTAGAGATATCGACAACTCGGGAGATCGCGGGTGAAACACACAGCATGAAGAAAATTTACTTCGTGCAAGACTCACAGTAAGTACATACTTTACAAGCACTGTATACCGTAAACTGGCACTTGCTCTGACGGCTTTTTTAGGGGCCCGAATGTGGCACCAGCTTCTGGCAGCTGGCAGCAGCCGGCATACTGTAAAACATACGTGCTATGTATGGGAGACCCACTTCACGCACATACATCACATGATTACAAGATTTTCCGCGTACCTAGCTAGATTGGTCCGTTCTCTCTCCACAGCCCTCTGCGGATCCATATTAATTTTTTTTTTTCGCGTCTTCAAAAGCTTCGAAAACTTCTGTTCCTCAAACATTTCCTTCCACCATCAATTTCTCTTCATCTCCAATTTGGTGGTATTGGGCTCTGAATAATGAAGTCGAAGATTCCGGGTAGAATTACTTACACATTTCGCTTTTCCGCAAGCAAAGCAAGGTTAGTTACTCTACTTCTTCTGCCAACCTGCAAAATACCGCGATATCCTTCCCCCAATTATCAGGATGACAACCAATCAACATGTCTTCTTTTCCCAGCTGAATCGACCATGAAAGAAGTTTCGTCTGTTCGGGCCATTCCACCTCGGTGGCAGCCTGTTACTTGCCAGTATATTTTGTCTGATTTCTCATCGCGTGTACCATACTGTACGGGATCACGGGATGAGAATAGTCGGGGTCGTGTCGCCTGTTATTTCTGGTATTGAGACTTGGGTCTATGCTAACACGGTGGCAGATTTCATCTCTGGTATGTATCCGTATCGCCTAGAATCACTATCAGTTTGTACACAAGGTTAGTCAGTTCCCTTCACTTCGGTTTTTCTTAAACCTTGTCTCGGCGTTATGTGATGAAACTTCCAACCACATTCGCAGTTTCCACTCGAGCTTCACCTAGAGCCTTTTTGAAGCAGATGAGGGCAAAAATAGCCTTTCTTGGATGTCTGATATTACGCCTATCTCTTGTTGTTCTGCAGCCAATTTGTTGATATAGACCTTTGGCTAACCAAGTTTCTTGCAGGTATACACAATGCGTTGATATCTTGGGTATCGGGAGTTGTATGTCAAGGTTTAATCATAGAATACGCAGTTTCTAGCTGTTGCCATCTAGAAATCAATAGACATGATATGCCTAAACCGAAGCCGTGGTTTTTTTCTTCTGATCATACCCGTAATGCCTGCCTAGACCAATGTTCGAGACCATCATTCCATCAGTGGTCCGTCCGTGATCTGTCAGTACAGTTACCATTTACTTCCATTGACTGTTAACGTCAAGCCGCCTCAACACCTTCGCGTATCCCTTCCCTACGAACGCCATAGCTCACAGAACTACTGTTTTCCTGTCTTCTTACCCTCCCGCCAACCATGCCTCTTCGGTTCCTACCCGTCCGGCCTCTGCCAAGCCAGTTCAACTTGAGCAGTCGGCCAAGCTCAGTTACCATTTTACTTGCCTCGTCTGTACCTGCTGTGTTGATACCTGTATCGACGCTCGCCAGCACGCTCATGCACTGTAGCATGCGGCCCACCATGTCCGTGACCTGCTTACTATCCTCGACGTTCTGTTCTCGCACGCTGCCTAAGATTTCCCGGCCGTTACGGTCGCTTCCTTCTCTCATTTGTGGTGTGAAGGGTCGAAGCAGGCTGCCAGTAGATGCAGGGTCAGACACGCCGCTGCCGAAGGATACGTTGCTGATGGCGCGACTCCGCGACGGGTTCGAGTCGTTCCCGAAAACCGTGGTAGAGGTTGAATTGTAGCTCGCGACGCTCGGATCCAACGACATGGCTGTTCCAGGTCGACCCGAGAGTCCGTCGCTCGGTGAAGTAGATAAAGATGCGACACTATCATTCAAAAGTGGCGGTGACGCCAACGCTAGGGTAGCAAGGGAAGAAGGCAGGTGCTCAAGAGACAGCCGAGAGAATATGGTCTTCAGCTTCTCGTATCGAGGCAAGATCAACGAATCCCGGTACGAGATGAGAACGAGCCGCCGGACATCGAGAACGCTGGATGCTGGCGTCAAGTGGGCTTCGAAATCCGTTCCATTGGGGTGGGCATTTGGCGCTGGGAACTTAGCCACCACTCCACCCCAAAAGTCCCGCGCCTGCTCGGGGGATAAGAGAGGTCCGGAGCCAGAAAACTCCAAGTCTAAGGGGAGGAAAACGGCCTGCATATAAGGTAGAATACTCGTAAACGTGAAAATCCACAGCTCCACCAGCGACGGTATCAGCCTGTCTTCGGGAGTCTTACGTAGCGTATGGTCGAGCGAGGCGAAACCCGTCGAGAGGAGATCTCGCAGGTCGTCAACAATGATATGTGCCGAACGACGCTGTATACAGTACTGAATATGCATGGTTACGATGCGGTTAAAATCTTCTACCGGTAGTCGCAAATCTTCGCCTTCGAAGATGACCAGTAGTTTGGCCCTCAAATACGGCCAGGCATCATCTAGAGACATATTGTGAAGGCCGTATTTACTTGAGTCAATAGGTTCGGAGAGGTAAGAATGCGTGGCGGCGGCTGCTGATCCGAAGCTGCCGGGCCCAGGCCATTCAGAGCCCTGACCATAAGAGGATTCGTTGTCTTCTTTTCTCTTGTCGCGTAATGCACGCCCTCCATGCCGTAGGTCGAGACCGCTGACGCTTTTGCCAATGTTGTTGTTCGGACCTGGGCTTGGAGGTAGATTGAAGTTATACAGGCTCGAGGGCGCGTTGGGATCGACAGGCCGAGAATTGCTAGCAGCAGACGAGAGGGGGAGATGATAGTCGTCTTTGCTGCTCAGCTTGTGTTTTTGTCGTGATAGGAAGTGGTGTTTCTTCTCCTTATCCTTTTCCTTGATTTCCCTCTCCATAGACGGGTCGACTGGTCGAATAGTCGCGGCAGATGAATTACCTAGGCTATAGAAAGACTGGGAATCCGCCAGGCTGGTTGTGCTGAAGTTAGCCCGCTGCAGCGAGGCGAGAGCAGAGCCAATCTTTCCGGGGCTAGGCAGTGGGCGTTCCTTTGCTTCGGATTTGGTCTCAATCTTCTTGGGACGAGAAAACAACTTGACTTTGGACTTCTCCGCCTTGACAGGCTTCTCTGGTATGGCCGGTGGCGCATGCGTTGGTTGTTCCGGTGCTGGTAGACCTGGTGAAGACTGAGGCGATCTTGGAAAGACAACATTAGCAGCGGCGGTCGCAGCGGCCGCGTGACTCCCCAGTAATCCGTTGTGATATCCCTGGGTACTAAAGCCGTTGTCTCGCGGAGCGCTCGCCTCGGTCAGACTTAACATGGGAGGGCTGCGGTGGCCGGAAATGGGCTTTGGACCCGGTCTCTTGGCGGCATCATGGCTATCGCTTCCAGGGAAGGGAACCGTTTGCGACCGATGGCGGCTGTGTTGCTGGTGGTGCATCACGGCAGCCTGTGCGGCTATCTGGCTAGCTGAGAGGGTGCCTTGGGGTTGGGTTTGAGCCTGAGTTTGAGCCTGGGCCTGGGACATAGCGACTTGGGAGAGATTGGACGTGCTCGTAGATGGTAAGGTGGGCTCAAAGAGACCTTGGGTCTGCGAGTGTTTTCTTACGTGACCGGCGGTCCTGGGAGGTAAGGTCAAGGGCGAGGCGTTTCTCGATTGGGGTAGTTCGATACTAGGTCGAGTCGGACGGGAGAAGTTGTGCGGGCTGTTAGCGTAGGACGGGCTGGTGACAGGGCTCTGGGGGCCTCTCGCCTTAGGGAAGGCGATAGTATCGTCGCTCTCGGATGTGTCTATCTTGCGAATTTGAGGTCTCGAAGGGGCCGCAGAAGAGGCGGCTGCGGCTGCGGCGGTGGAAGCCGAAGAAACACTTCCGGGTAGGGGAGAGAAGCTCCCTGGGGCTCTCTGCTGGGATCGTACTGGCTGCATTGTTTGATCGAAACGTCCAAGTTCCCAATTCTGTTACATCTTGTCCTTGATCCTTGATATACGCGATCGGCACCAACCCTGTACTGTAGCGTCTCTAATTAACGTTCCCGATATGTAGTGGCGCACGTAGCAATATTCCTCATCCCTGGCTAAACCAGCAGATTCATTGGCGATTGTGTGGTGAGGATATCTTAGGTATGGGTGTATTGTATGGTATATGACGACGGTTATAACAACCGACGTGAGCTGGGGGATTATCAAAGGTACATAATAAGCAGTTACCAACATTGAAGGATGAATGAATGTGGGGCCGTGCAGGGTATATTGGTTTAGTATATGTACATGTACACTACGTAGATTTCATGGGTACACTAAGGTACTCAAACGAACCCACCCATTTGCCTATGTCGTACTAGGTACTACTTAGGTAGTAAGTGGCACATTGGATACATGTACCTAGCCGCGTCTGCCCCGCACTCACTGGAGTCGCACAAAGCATCCATGGATATGCATGTGTGTTAGAATTTTAAGAGACCATCACGAACTTCTGACAGGACTTATTCCCGCCTTACTTACCCTCCATCGAGTCAGAATCCTCCATTCTTCATCAAAATTGCCTGCCAAACTTGGAACTCAGCGACAATGTCGCCCTCCCCTGAGCCAACTCCCGCTGACCCCACCATGACGAATGTCAGAGCGACTTACACCAATTCAAAGTTCACGAGCAACGCTTCCTGCCTATCCTCTACCGCGCCATTCACCATCTCGATGCCACTTGCTCTTCCCGACTCCGACTCCGCGATGCATAAGATGGCGTACCTAAGCTGCCTCCGTGATGTCGTGTCCACACTACAAGAGCGCGTGAATAGCGAGCTGACGGCGCGCATGGAAGAGGAGGTGCGCGAATTAGCTGCTACATCCACTACAAATGGTAGGGTCGAAAAGGGCGTTGTTGCCGGCAGCCTTGACGAGGCAACCGAGGAAGAGAATTACGGGGAGGAAGTAATAGAGGATGAGGAAGATTGATGAATCTATCGATTTCTACAACTGGTGCATTGCTTATGGACAAGATGAACAGTAATCCAAAGCGAGGAAAAGGGAAGGGAGAGAGAAGGGTATCTCCTAATTCGCAGTTATATTCTATAATCTGGCGAGACAACCTCAGCATAACCCAACCGAATGTGGACTTGGGCGCTTGATCTCGGCATACGGCACGCCAATTCACCTCGCACCGCCCTTTTCTCTCTGGCTCTCTCAAAGGGCGCAACAAAGTATTATCAATTTGATCGCGGTCTAAACACGGGGTATTGCCTACTCATCGCCACTACTCCGGCAGCATGCAATTATGCCCAAGTTATGCTTATAACACCAAAACCAAAACAACCCCAGCTTCGATATATGCGAAAGTGGCTCGACTTGACTCGTCACGCCGTGCTCAACTATAAACAATCCCTAGCGATGGATGACTCGCTCTCCAAAACCTCATCGACGCGGATCGGGGACATATAGAGGCGATATCGTCCGGGTTGTTCGCGGATAACTCAGCCATGTCTTCCCCAAGAACCAGCGATTCGCTCGCTTCGGCTACCGCTAGTGCTGCGTCCTCGTCTCCCTAGGCACCCGTAATGGACAACACTATTATCCGGGAGCACTGCCACAACGCTGTTGCCCAATCTCTTGTGGCACACACCGCATACTCTCTCCTCGCCAACAAACACCCTCCTGCTGCGACCACACTGGCCGCCGGGAATCCCTTCCCCAAGTAGTAGCAGCGCTTGCGTGTTCACGAGCTGCGTTTTACACAACCCCTCGACGATGCGGGATTCTGAGACTACGCTGTTAGCCGCGCGGATGCGTCCTCGGAAGTATGATTCGAGCTCTGCTATGGGCAGATCGTCGGGTATGAGAGACAGTGTCGACTCTGCAGGCAGGCGGGAGCCGTGCCTCGAGAGGAGAGACAAGGCCGGCTCTAGATTCGGCTTGTTTGGGGGCGGAGGAGTTAGGTACAGAGAGAGCAGCATGTGGTAGATTGAAGGTTTCGAATCGGGATCATCCTCGTCAACCGACGATGTCGCAAAAGATTCCCTGCGTGAGCTAGGTAGCGCGTGAATGCGATTACAATATCTATTATCTCCTGTAAGTAACGTCCAACACCAATATATTGCGTTACCTACTCTTCTGCTTTTGCGTAGTCTTGCATGTTGAATACGTAGATCTCGAGCGCTTGCTTGTGCGAGCCCATGTTGCTGAATACTATAGCCCGAGCCTCGTAGAATGCCGGATCTGTGTAAACAATTAGCCGCTTCTTTCAAAGTCGACAGGCCCGGACAACCTACCATCGCGGGGGATTATGCTCAGAGCTCTGCTGAGGCTGTACTGCTGACTTCCCTGTAGGAAGGCCACTAGGCTATTCAGCTTCTCGATCCAAACTTCGTCTCGCTCGCCCTCCCTCAGTGTTTGGACCAGCAGCTCCACTAGTCGATTATGGAAGTCGGGCGTGCCGTCCTCTAGCTCCGCAATGATATGCTGCAAGTATCGGATTTCTAGATTGACGTCGATTGCACCAAGATACTGGACGACTCTCTCCCGCGGTAGGGTCTCGGCGTTCTCGCTATCTGCCAGGAAGATCTCCATCCCCTGGTCAGGATCGCGCCGTAGAACCCAGTCTGCGAACTCGAGAATGATATCGATCATCTCCGGCGGTAAACTTTGCAGATATCCAACAGTCCGCTGCGGGCCGCGGAGCTGCTCAGGTATTACGACCTCCGAATCTGTATGCCCATTGAGGTCAAGCTTGGCCGATTCTCCCCCGGGTTCCGTGTCGCCGAATTTGCGAAGTAGGGTAAGCGCCTCGCGATGGAGCTTTTTGCCATAGAAGAAGTCAACCAACTCATTGTACCGGTTGTGCTTGAGCAGATGCTCGTTAACTACAGCGGGGTCGCAAAAGTTCGGGATGCGGAAGAGAGAGCCAGCTAGGGTAGGTGTAACAAACATCAGGCCACGGAAGAGAGCCGTGTCAACCACAGTGAAGGTCTCTTTGAGTTCCTGCTCAAGTTGCTCGTCGGACTCGGAGTGAGGATGTGTTAGTAACGCGTCCAAGTTTTCATCTAGGCTCGTGGATGAATCTGTGCTGGTTGTCGGTTTACGCGGCTTTAACTTCCCAGTTGCCGGGTCAATCCAGCGCTGGAGGCGTGCCCTTGTGCCAGCTAGGTAGCTGTTGAGTTCGCGGACGGCCTTGACCAGATCTTTTCCCTCCAAGGGGCCATCTTCATCTGTGCCTTTTTTCTTGGCCTTAGGCTTTACACTCGCTGCATCCTCATTATCAGTACCGCCTCTCCTTGATGATGCGATAGAGGCGGCGTCTGAGTCCGCCTTGCGGTGCCCCATCCAGTACTTCGCGAAAGCACTTGGTCTAGACGGAGACGCAACCTCGACGGTAGTATCAGCTTTTATCCCCTTGTCGCCGTTGGCCTTTTCATCCTCTTCTTGTTCTTCCTCCTCCTCTGAACTCTCCTCCCGCGTAGGTTCAGCAGACAGGTCTCCAGCAATCGTCCTAGGGTATAACCTAAGAACCCTCTGAGGAGGTGCGTGTACTTCATCCTCATTAAATAATGCCAGACTCTCCGAAAATTTCTTGCTCTTGAATAGAACCTCGGCCTTTAGCATCTTCGCCTCCCGCATGGTGCCAGTCTTATTCTTCAACAGCGCATCTTCAAGCATACCAAGCACGCTTATAGCTTCGTCGTACTTGGCCTTGTCAATGAGCTCTTGTACCTGGGTGTCATAGTCTGTGGCCTCCATTTTCCACACTGCTCGATCACTACTAATGTGAAACCCTTTGCCCGCATGGGCAAGGCTGTAGGTTGGCGGTGGGAAATGCAGCTGTGCTGCACCAGGAAGCTCTAATATCTGCAAGAGGCTCAGAGTCTCTGGATTCCGCACCTCTAGTGTCCCTTTAGCCGGCGGCTGGAGGGCCAGGATGTAGGGGTAGCTGTATCCAATGCTCTCTGGGGCGCTCTGCCACGGCACCTGGCGCTTCTCCAACGGGTTTCCATCTGTATCGATGAATAGCGAGTTGATGTCCTTTGCGAGCAGCATCTGGCCCTCGGTCAATCTCGTGGCCAGCGGCTTCGGCATGTATCCTCCAAGTCCCATGTAGCCCATGCTCGCCGCACCAAATCTACTTCCCTGTCCACCAGCCGCGGCGGCACCGAGCCCAAGAATCTCGCGTGTTTCCGAAGTGGTCACATCGACCAGTACGTATCCCGCATTCATGCCGCAGACAACCTTGGTCGCATTCACCCATGTCAGAGTTCTGATACTCTCAGGGAGCACGATCTCAGTGACCTCATCATGCAACTCGCTCTCGTGCCAACTCCACAAGAGTAGGCGTCTTTTTACAGCTACGGCGAGGCGGCTGATTATCTCTGGGATGCCGGTAGCAGGGTCCTTGACGATATTGCTGGTAACGGCAAAGCAAGTAGCATTTTTAGTGCGCGATATCGTATCAATCAGCTCGTAGGTCTGGAGATCGTGGAGGGAAACGTGGTAGTTGGATAGAGAAACAAGAATATTGGCTTCTTTGATAATGGCAAGCTGCTCGATAGCGCGCGTAGAGAATTTCTCTACTTCTCGTAAGAGGTCAGTAGGCTTCGGAGCAGGACCTGAATTTGAGTTCGCCTGGCCATTCGGAGGAGAGGAGGTGCCATTGGAGGTGGAAGGGTTGGATGGCTGGGGAAGTTCGTTCACACGGTATATTCGCAGCGAGCCCGTATTCAGACCAACCAGTACTCGATCCCCTACCGGACGTGAAGCGTAGAATTAGTCCTGATTCTCCTCTGTGAAGTTGCAGTTATGATGAGGCGACAAGGCGTACCATAAGCTAGTATTGTTTCTATTTTGGACTTGACGCGCTCCTTGAGCTCGATTATGGGGCGAGCTGTGAATGCGGAGAGCATGGTGCTCCGATGTTACCCTGGGAGGATATTCATTGATTACAGGGTTGGAACTAAAAGCAAAGGGCGCAAGGAAATTCGCACGACGTCGACGTCGCTGTTCTCTAGACAAGATGAATACCTATAGATAAGTTACACGTGTGTATGAATGTATTGGGGAAGCGATGTCATCTGAACCGTTTTGGTTTGGAGCGACTTCGAAGCTAAGGTGGGTACAGAGTGGGTACAAAGGCAGAAGGGTACCTGATGTCGACAACCTATGACCGCATAGGTATGTACCTATCAGGTAGTCTCAGTACCTAAATGGCTACATGTACTAGCCTCTCCTCTTCCCATTGGATAGGAGGTACCGAACCCAATCTACATTAGGCAACTTAAAATAGCCTTAGCAATGTCTAGGGGTATATAGGTATATTAGATACATTACCCTACATGTACATATATGCAAGTATGAATAATACGTATATGTACCATATAGGTAATGTATACATAAGGTATGTAGTAAGGTACACATACATAATACATCTAATATTGGTGGCTACAGTTATAAAAGTTATCTCGCAATGGATCTCACACGAACGAATCAACACCAAGACACTAGAGGACAGAAATTCTATATTGCACCAGGTACCTCGCGCGCTTTCGTAGTCCGTATATCCATTATATACCTACCTAATATATTACGTACCGATAAAAAATCTATGCAAGCTATCAGCCAGGATAGCCAGTATCCTGTCGAACCATACCTCTTTACATCCCGATAACCCGCATCGCACCGTATCCAAGAGTGACTACCACTGCCATGGTTATCAAACTGCTCGGTACGCCGCGACTGATAAAATGCTTGACACGTAAGTATCGCTGCCCTGTTGCGTCCTCCTTCATTATCGCCGCTACAAAACGTCAGTGGTTGTTCTCCAGCTCCAGAATAATGTGAGGGACACTTACTCATGTTAGGGAATCCGCTAGTCGGTAACGCCATCGCCGCGCTGCACATGAGCGCCGCAGCCATGACGAGCAGGTTAGGATGTGGTTCGTCCAAACCCTTTCCGATATCCAGAACTAGCGGTAAGATGATCAGCGCAGCCACAGTGTGGCTAATGAATGTCGCGATCACCAAGGTGAGACTCGAAAATATAAGTAGGATCCCATATAGATCCAGCCCGTCCACCTCCCGGGAGATACCTCCGGCCATAGTATGAAGAAGCCCTGACGACTCAACCGCCTTGCCGAGGGCTAATCCACCCGCCGCAAGGATAATGATAGTCCACGGGAAGTTGTTAAAATCTTCCTTGGTAAGTATACCAATACCGAAGAAGAGCACAATGGGGATGATAGCGATGACGCCCATATCTCCGAACGTCGACTCAAGCTGATGGCTTGCGCACCAAAGCCCGATAGTGGCGATGCACACGGCAGACACGAACCACTGTAAGCCGGTAAACGGTTCCTTCACTGGTCTGATTGGTACAATGGTGGTGCCCTTTCCGGGTTGGAATGTGGTGAGAAGAAGGATCCAGATCAAAAGAATCGACACGATGCCTACGGGGATCACCACGAAGAACCATTCTCCCCAAGTCGGCGCCGGTTCCATGAAGCCCAACGCGACAACATTTTGGGGCGACGCTATGGGGGAAAGCATTCCGCCAACATTAGAAGCGAGTGCGATACCCATGATGACCGCCTTAGACATGTTGGAGTCCGAGGGAAGATTACGCAACATGGGCTGTGGAATTACTTGTTAGAGAAAGTGTCGCGGTATCTTAGGAGCCCTGACTTACCTCGACGATGGAGAAGCAGAGCACAGGAGCTGCTACATTACTAACGAGCATGCTAGCAAAAGCAGCCACGAACATGGTAGCAACGAGGACTGTCCGCGGTCGGGTCCCTGCCTTACTAAGTACAAAGGTCGCAATCCGCTTATCGATCTTGCATTTGGACAAGGCCGCGGCAACAGTAAAGCCTCCCAGCAGCAGCATTATGACAGGTTTCCACATCGCCGAGAAAACATAAGGAGTGGCAGCCTTGGAATCTAGCCGGTGGTGCGGCACGTCTTCTGAACGGACGACTCTGAGGACCACGCAAAGAAATGGTATGAATAAAGACGTCACGAAAAGTGGTATTGCCTAAGATGGAGTCAGTCCCGTGTATAATATATAACATGTATGGCTCGACGGAACTCACCTCGGTAGCCCACAACAGACTCACAAACACCAGCATAGCTAAGCAACTTTGCTGCTCCGGTCTCTCCATGAGAGGAACGAATAGTAGAACTAAGAATATTGCAATGATTCCGAGAAGTGTAAACATGGTCGAGCTAAATAACCACGTTGGACAGGTAAATCGCCCAATCGGTGTCTCGATCCGCTTCATAGGCGTTACAGGGGCATCATCACCCTGTAGCCTGACCTTGATTCCATCATTCTGCGCGCCGAGAAGACCTTTGCCAAGGCTCGCAGCTTCCGCGCGGCGCTCGAGACCGATAAGTTCTCGCCATACCGTGTTTCGCTCCCAGACAACGTGCTCTCTCAAATGCGAGCGCAGGTCCTTCTTAGCCAGAGCTTCATCACCGTGTGTAACTATATCGGCATAGGCCTTCTCCATCTTAGCGATGTTTTCCTCGAGGTGCCTCATAGTCTCGGGGAGGAAAGGATATGCGGTCTCAACAGTGTTTTTCATGTATTTCGGCCGGAACTCCCTGTCAATGATCTTATCAAACTTCTTGAGGACTTTACTAAAGCCTGTCTTGTTCAGTTGTACGTACGACTTCAGTTCGCACAGCTGGACGTAGAGGTTTATGATGCGTTTCTTCAGCATGATGCCGGAAGAAAACATGTGGGCCGTCTCTGCATAATCATCATAGCCAAGGCTATATCTCCGCGACCTAGTAAGCTCGGTTGAAGCTGTCATATCGGTGGAAGCGAGCATGGCATTGGGAACGGTGCGTCGGCGAAAGGCACCACCAAGACTCGACCGACGCTTCCTATTGAGGGCCGAAGTCTCGTCTTGCTCATCGTCTTCGTCTTCGTCTTCGCTGTCCTCGACACCATCATCTGTTGAACGAGTACTACGGACACTCCGGGTGCTCCGGGTGCTCCGGGGACCAAAGGTAGGCTTCACCTGGTCGCTGATGGTATCCTGCAAGGCCGGCCTTTGGGGGTGTTCAGATCCGTCGTAGCCATCCGTGTCGAGCGATCTGATATCGCGCAGAACATCATCGACCTCGTCAAACAGTTCCTTTTCCTTGACGCCGTAGAAGGAGGAGATCTTCTCTAACTCGACGTCCAGCGCTCGGCCGAAGACGGTTTCGGGGTCCTCGTTTCGGAGGAGTGGTCGCGTTTCGACATCGGAGACACCAGGCTGGTGGACAGACTTTTCGAGGCCGTAGATTCTACGAGCGACATGGTTAAGGACGAGGACGAGAAGAGGTTAGGGAAAAGGGGGAGCAAGGAGAGGAATAGACATGATAGGCTAACAATTTCTTGAGGTTGCTATATGCAATGTAATGACTGCTCCAATCTGGAACAGCGTTGAACTGAATGCTGTGAGAAAACTTCATGTCGTCTTGCTCCTCGAGCCACCGTCTCTTCTCTTCCCTCTTGGCTCTCTGACGCAGTTCCCTACTCGATGAAGGATGACGTTGATAGCAGCCGCCTTGCTCGAATTGAGCTAGTTCGACTAGTTCGTAAGTCTCTCCGTGTATTCCACTGCTGCCACTAGCAATACTACTCCCTCCTCTGTCTTCCGGCTCCGTTAATCGCTGGCCGGGGTGGTGAGGAGCTCGATGCGCGTGATCAGTGCCGCGGGAAGAGGAAGAGGAGGGATGCACCAGAGGCTTTGAGGGTGCTATCGTGGAAAAGCCGAGAGCAGTTGGGGTGGAAGCTTTTTTGTTTCAGGGCCCGGCATGAAATGATGCAAATACAATCACAAGGCGGGCGGTCCACGCCTAAACATGCTTTATTCTTTTTTTTTAATCGACTCGAAGAGATGGCTGCTTGTATTGCGTTATCGTACATACATACCTATATATATGTAGTGTAGGTATGTATGTAGGTCCACGGGGTCTAGGTACCATATGTGCGATCTCCGGACTACACTAAACAAACTAACCATAAGATAACCGTACGACGAATGGGAAGCTTATCATAGGGCCCACGTGTGGCTAGGCCAGGCTAGGGGGCAAGGGGGGATAAATGCCAAGCATCAGCCATACCTACATGTAGGTAGGTACCTAGGTACTTACTGTACGTCAAAGTTGAGGGCAAGGTACATATGTACATAGTACCCACCTACATGCCTACATGTACATGTAGACAAAACATGAAATACATACATGTAATGATGTAGGCGATGCCCAACATTGGAGTTTAATGCAAACTTTTTAACTGGAAAAGACTTAAGATTCATACCTACAAATGTCTTGTTTACCTACATGTAGGTAATATTCGCATACAGTCCAGGTAGCTAAGACGAATATCTAAGCCAAGTCTAAATCCAATGAGTTACATAGGAGCCGAATATATCATGTCTTTTACTTACTATACGTGTAGATGCTTACCTCTCTGCCTCCTTCATCACACCAGGCAACCTACTAGGACATTCTAGGTGTGTTTCACTTCTGCGCAACTACATACGGCGTCCTGCCTTAGTCTGTAGGTAGTGATTCTTGATGGGAGATTGTTTAGAAACACAACCAATCGGAAGCAACAGAAATCTGCACGCTGCTGCCACACAAACGAACCGTCCGACCTCGAGGCTTGAGTCCTTTGGCCTTGGCCTTGGACACGGGACTGCAAACTGCAATTGCGCTTTACTCCACCTGCTCCCCTCAATCCCAACTATTTTCCCACTTAGGAAGTAGGAAGACTACGAAACTCAACCAACTTCATCGCGTGTCATTGGTACCATCGCAACTACCATTACATATGTCGTCATGCGTCGACACTCGTGGTTCCAGGAACAGGCTCTCCGTCGAAGGCTGGCTGTAGAAGCAGGCCACCAGCGGGCAGCAGTTGAACGTCCACTTCAGATAATCTCTAGTCCGCCTGAGCCCATCTCGGACGTTCCTGTGACAGGATTGGGTCGCCTTGCAACTCTTCCCAACGAAATCATCATAATAGTCTTCGACAACTGCAGTCTACGTTCTCTGCTGCGACTCGAGCGCGTGAATAGAGCAGCCAAAAAGTTTGTGAGCCTCCTGCACGATATTGTGTTTGTTAGAGAGACTGCGAAGGGCATCATCCAACGTGCTGTACCTCGATTCCGTAAGATCATGTTCACCATCTTGAAGATCACGACATACCATGGGTTACGACAATTGCTGGCCACCTATACCTGTGAGACGTGTGGCAAGCCGGGATCATTCCGCATTGTCAAGGTCAAGGTTCTCTGCGACGAGTGCAACATCCCCAAGAGATTGAAAGACCGCTAAGCTAAAGGAGACGAGGCACGTTCGTCCCACCCCGGTATAGAATTTATATGTCTTGAAGCTAATATCGCCTCGCCAGTTTCCTCCTTCTAATCATTATTATACTGTCACATTGAATTATTGGTCGATGGGCCCCCCCCCTTTTATAATACTCGAACGCTGTGCACTGATTATCAGCAAATGGTGACGAGGTGATATTACATAGTAGAGGGTGTCTTAATCTCACTTTTACGGTCGGTGGGCTGATACTTTTTCGATGCAGCTCTCTGTTTTACAGGTTTTGGTTGGGGGGAAATGTTCTTGGATCAAAAGAATCACAGGCCTACTACCTAGTAATAAGAGATACCCAACCAACACCTATTAAGCATTTATCTTTTCTTTTTTCCCTAATCAACCTCGTCCCTGACTTAGTCATGCCTCAGGTAACAGCGAGGATGACACGGTCCCCCCCTTTTTTTTCAAGACGTTGTGTACGTTAGGTACCTAGTTTTGGTAGTTAATCAGGTCCACGGGCGTGTGCAAGCCTTCATCGGGTACCTATATAGGATAACTATCCCTATTATAAATTCGGATCAGTTCCATTCGACGTTGACCGCCTATGTAACTTACAGCGTATCCTTAGGTTTTTCTTCATTCACACCCCAGGTAATCTCAACGTCCTAACTTGGTGGGAGGCCAAATCCAACCACGACTAGAATATAGAATAGTGATTCGGAGACATCATTATCGATCAAACCAACATACAAGATTTGATTAATACCTTACCTAATTTCTCTACATCGAAGCCTAGGACATATTCATCGACCATATATTTTCGCGCCTGACCATGACCATCCATCCCCGCTCGCCCATGATGAAGGACTTTATAGGAAGCGTCTCGAAAAGGGGCAGCAATTCCAGGTAGTTGTTGAGTCCAGTCATATTGTGGCTGGCCCAATAAATAACAACACAGAATGCAATATTATGGTATCCAAGGCGCATGGCATAAAGCTTACCTACTGATTTCCATACCCGCAAAAGCAGCCTGTTAAACCCGGATGTCTCCAGACCAAATACAGTATGGGCGAGAGGGTACACGAGGAGAGCGCCTTAATCGGGACCCCAGAATCTTGAGGCTCATATCCACACTTATCGCTGGAGGTGGATACGAGAGGATTCACTTTGTGCAACCTGCAGAAGGGCAGCTAAATTCCAGAACACACCGTGTACGCGTCGAGGAGTGTGTCCGCAACGCGCGAGACCTTTCGATCGCAACCTTATCTGCAGCCCGACTTCACAAGGCACAAGGTCCTCTGTGCGGTGCAGTACGCCGGAAATAGGCACCATGACAGCGGACTATAGTCAAGAATGTATAGGAGATTGACTAGTCCGATGGCGTCGTTATGTGTTGTCGATGGAAGGCTCCGTTACTTAAGGAGGTCCTTGAGAGAGCGGGTATTGGCTGTCAGAGGTCTGACCTGTCAGGGTTCAGTCTGAGACAGCGTAGACAAAGGAGCCGTTCCCATATATACCAGGGGGCTGGTTAGCTAGGTTTAGAGTTCCTTGCGGAACAACAGGGCTCGTACCCCCTACCTATGGTTGGTATCGTGACATTGGTTGTCTAGACGCACACGAGGAGGACCACGTTGCTTTCGCACATTTTCAGGTCGAGTGCTAAGGATATTTGTGGTACGACACCTCGATACCCCTGAGCCCGGGCTTGGACCCGGACAAAGACCCTTGAGCGGAACGGGAAGCCTTTAAGTGTTCGCCACGGTATCCCAGTACGGGTCATCACACCGGGTCTTATATGCAACGCGATTACAAAGCGCTCCCCCCTGAAGCCGCGGACAGTGAGGCAGTGGAGAACTATTCGAGCACTACGCTGCATGTCCAGGGAATGTCAATCAACTCGATCATTGCCAGCCTATAAACAGGGAACACGGCGCAAAGAGATCACGACGGAAAAATCACGTGCCACAGCTACGCGCTGCCGAGCGGTGATGGCGGCCCGGTAGTCAAGGTCGACATTAGCATCGAGAAGGGACAGATGTGATCTCAGGCCGAATTCTAATACCTTACATGAGGGGGGAAGTGGACGTGGAAGTTCTAGAGGCGAGAGTGGTTGTGGCGCCAGAAATATTGAGGGTAATTCCCAGCAAAGCCACAGACACTTCTGGGAGACGTAATGGGCTGCGCCGCCTTCGAGCCCCAGAGGTGTGTGTTACAATGGCTATGGTGAGGCTCGAGGCTTGACAGTCCAGTGAGAATGTTACTGCCAGAGGACTGACCCGTCAGGGATGACCTGTCAGGATTCGACCCGAAAGGACCTGGATGTCAGAGGTTTGGGTCTGTTGGAGGAGCCTAAGAGTTAGAGTCCCTTGCGGAACAACATCGTTCGTAACCCCCTGCATTAGGTTAACATCGTGACACCTTGTCACTATCTAGGATGCATTGGATATCGTCTTCTGTTCCTGTAATTCAACTGCTTGTGCTACACCAGCATACTGCTGCCATGGATATACTTTAGACAAATGAATAAGGGTCATGGCTTGGCCATTAGCTATTACACGTAAGTTTATGTAGGGTAGAATATATGGAACTAGTTAACGTATATAGGTGTACTATCAGGGATTGTTTCCATCTACTATTGATATACTACGAGATACGTCATACGGCGCTCCAGGATGCTTAACAGCGGCGAACAGGTGATTTGGCTTTTAGGGAAAGACGTTGAGGAATAAGTCATGGCGAGATATAGGTAGGTATAGATCTCGTCATACTAAAATATTGAAACTAGAATCTTGTATAACTTTGAACCTATCATCATAGCATATATGTACCTACCTTACCGATTAAAGTCGCCCAATTGTATTTCATTGACTCTGTCCGGTAATCATTTCACTCTAATTGCTTTAAATGAAGGTAGTTAGATGGAGTCTCTTCTTATGGCAGATAAATACTTGGATCGTAACACTTAAAGAAAGAAAAAAAATATATGAAGCAACAATTATACGCCGTAGTCAACCACTAGACATTCGTTCGTAACAGATCAACACACTTATACCATAGTACAGAAGTTCTGAACCGTCCTGAGAAGCGCCTACAAAGGGATATGATCACACGGAACGACTCTTAATTGAATGAAAGATGTCAGGTGGCTCTCTCTAATATATTGATAATACAACGAAGCAAAGTCCACTACTATGCTGCTATTATCAATTCCATTGTTACAACATTGCCGGGAGCTTGCCACTAATCACCCCAAACTAAAGGAAACAAGGTGGATTCTTTTGAAGATGAAGCATTTAAATATTCCCGGCAAAGAAAACTTATGCTAAAGCTATTGTTGAAATAAACAAAGAAGTATAGGTTCACAAGAACTTCTTTGCCACAGCGTCTAAAGACATCCTGGGGACCAACATACACTAACAAAGTTAAGGCATACTGAGAGGATAAGGAGGCAGGACTCTTTCGAACGTTCGTCCAAGACCGTCGAGTATAAAACAGCTGAAATGTTCAGATTCTTGGTCGGGATGTTCATACAAGTCTACACACGATATTCCCATATATTCTATACCAGAATCGAAAAGAAAACGCAAACACCAAAACAAAACTTGATACATACCTTTCAACAACAATGGCCAACATGAAGAACAACACTTCCACCGGCGCGAAGAAGCCCGTACCTCACGGCAAGGGGGGGCTTTTCGACTTCAGCGACACTGACAACGGTCTTCACGCAGGTAACGGCTCTGGATCAGGTACTTGCTCAGTCATGTAAGAAGAGGATGGTTTTTTACTGCCGATGTTTTATGAAATACGAGTTATGTATATTAAGATGACTTAGGGATGGTCTGGAGACGGAACTCTGGAGGGTCACCGGGATCAACAAGTAGCTACAGGCGTCACTCATTACTTTCCTTAGCTTTAATTAAATTTCTTTGTACTATACTCACAGTGGAAGTTCTTCCATACTTTGATTCGGATATTGTCGTCGACTTGCTTATGAGCAAATTGCCTTCTTGATAAAGGGCATGCAATGCACGTGTCTCCTGGAGAAAAGCCATCAAGATTGACGATCCCTCCCGTAATAACCCATCTTGACTCGGTGTAGGGCTGCGAAATGCTGAATGTAGTAATATGGCACGGGTCGGCTGTTGCATTGCCATGCACCATATCTGCCTACTTGCCTACCTGCTCCGTCCAGTGAGTACCAAGGGTCCAAGTCTACGGGGATTTGCCGTCCTCCTTGTAACTTTCATGTCACGTCACGATATGACGAAGAGTTTTGTCGCGCTTCGTGGTGACTAAACAGTATGACCTAGGAGACTATTGTGCTGCTAGAGGATTGAATACTCTTGATGGCTATTATGGTACACACTGACAGCTGCTAAGCGTTGTACGGCATGGCATGGTTCTGCATATTTATGAGGTCTGATGACCGCATTCTGCAGAGGTGATTGTCACGATTGACAGGGACCAAAGCGACAGGATTTCTCGAGGAAAGTCGGTCAAAAAAGAGGTGAATTATATGGATATGGATACGGATACGTAATACATGTAGCAATGCAAGAAATCACATTGGCCCCCGATATTTCTGGAACGTTGAACATGCAACTAAAAATAAGAGAAAGGTGAAAGGGTATCGGTTCGATAGGAATACTTGGATATACGAGTCCGGTACCTGCGAATTCCAAACTGATTGGGCTGATTGCGAGGAAGCATGTACATGTCGGTACCGATGAGGTACATATTAAGCCTCGGTGCAATGTTAACTTTAGACCCCATCAACGATCTGGATGCGCTGGCAAGACTAAGCAGGGATCAGCTGCAAACTATTAATCTGATCCCTGTAAGGTATCAAGTCCCGCGACTGGTTTGCTGATAATAAAAATTGCGGAGGTGATGGATATTTCCCCCCTTCTGTTGGAGAAATCTGCCTTAAGTGACGAAGAATCTGAATTGCGATGGATGAATTCAACAGGACCCAGGTACTTGAATGTCTGATTTAGATGTGGTGTTCATATATTCCTTACCCACCTCATATAGTTACATACATGCAGACATGTAGGCACCTAAATACATGAATATTTATTTATGCGTATGTGCACCTTATATATATGTACTCATATATACCATGTTTCGTGTACCTTTTATTTGCGGTACGGCACTTATGAGGTATGAGGTACGAATACATGTAGGTACCTGATTGCGCATGCAAATGAAGAACTCTATTAAGTTCGTAACTGCCCCGAGAGAGGACCAGGGACCATGCTCCTTGCTCATTGCTCCTACCTGTCGCTAGGTTTCTGTCCAATCGATATCATACCGCATTAGGCGAATTCATTCCTCTTTTCCCGAAAATATCCATATCTGCTTACATAGTACACTCAAAAGACTCACATGTACTGGGCAAACTTCCATCCCATGCGCGCCGCTTATAGACAATAATGATGATGCTTCGTTGATGGTGCTTCTGCGACTGCATGACGGCAGCAATGCATGATGCAAGGTCGGAACCCCCATAGTCCAAAGACATAGCAATCCTCGGCGAAACAGAGCGCGGCTGTGACAATAGTCGCACCTATGTATACAAACACGGAATAATAAAACATTCGATTCAAAATACGTTTAGATTATCGTCTACTGCCGGCGAACAAGTTCATTAGGTAGTTCCGCTGACTGTATCTTTCCCACCCTGCCTACCAACCAGCATTTCCGACGGTACCACCACCATTTGCCGTCTCTCTTCCGTGATTCGTCCGCCTCCACTGGGGCCGCACCGGTCATTTCGACATCTTTGCCAAGTGCTTCTATTCTTACCGCCGAGCACTCGACCGGTACTTAGATAGGTAATTCGAATTTCAAAAAGGCATCTTTATCTTGGGTCGTCATCATTGACGCTGACGGGCTTCTGCCGATTCGCCGAGCTTGTTTAAAGGGCTAGTATGTAGTTCCTGCACTAGCAATCTCGTAAAGAGGCAAAGCGGTTGATTCCTGGTCTAGCAAACAGCTTTGCTACGTGTAGAGGTAGGTTCAACATAAAACGGTACGCTCGATGTTCCCATCTTAATGTTGTCCCCTCGGATCATCGACATCATGATTACCGTCATCGTGTTTCCCCCACTTTATTTTTCTTTGGACCCGGCCCAGCTATAGATGGGCCATCATCCGTGCTAACCGTTTCTGGCTATCTTTGATTCAGGTCCCTTGTTTTTCCCTTGGCCCAGGCGCGTGCATACATACAAACACAGCTGCGGTCAAACGAAAATTTCAAAGCCAGATCCAACGGCTGAGCCAGCTTCTATTCTTGACCAGACCTCATCTGCATCGAGCTCGGCAATTGCCATTATTCAGAACAGCGCCTCAGGCCATCGACAAATCGAGACTCACTCAGCCAGCAGCACCACCCGCGGTATTTGCAACCACCTGCGTGTTCCGTGTTCCCTTGACACCTTGACACCTTGACACAGTGACCCGCAAGGTACAAGAGGGGGGCAGATGCTTTTTGGGTGCGGATAGCCGCGTACTTGGCAAGTGGTCGCCGTGGATTCGACAAGGATATAAAAAACTGTACCAGGGTGGATGCATGTCTTAGTGGACCACTCACACCTTGACCTGGCACACAACTCACAAGCTCCCGCCCCCCCATACACACCACTTCGCAAAGCTCTGAAGCAAATCCAAACAGTCTGAACCCCCTGTCGACGAAAGCTGGTCTGCCATACCGGCCCCAAGCTCAACCAGCCAAGGGGGCCAACCGAGCCAAGCAGTTCAAGGAAGGTCTAGCGCAAAAAAAAGGAAGCACCACAAAGCTGTGCATGCGCGCTTGTGTACCTGGTGTATGGGTTTGTGTGAGACTGTGCTTCCTTGGTCTGCTCAACTGAGAATAGATAGATTTTCCCATTCCCGTATGTTTTTGGCTCCTGCACTGAATGATTTACCCGTCAGTCTCGACCTTACTTACTCTCCCGCCGAAAGAAAGGAAAACCATCTCGTGTCGACTTCGTCATCCTCTTTGTATCATTTCTTTCCCTTGGTTTGTTTTGCGCATCCCCATGAGAGAAGCGCGCGTCGAGCAGAGGAGATACACGTTAGTGGCAGCTGCAGAGAAAAGTAGAAGAGAAGAGAGCTCGAAAACCATCACGGTATCTCTCCTCTCGCGACGGAGAATACTCGAGGTGTTTTGGTGCTGGTGCTGGTGCCGGTGCCAGTGCTAGACCTACCCATCCTACTGCATCATCCCCATACCTAACCTAAGCTTAGGTGGGTTAAAAAAAACCGTTGGGCGGCCATGGATTCTAGACAGCCGCCACCACAACTCCCTTTTGCTCGTAACGCTGCATCACCACCAGGTTATACCCGATCGCCTTTTCCGCCAGCCTCTAGCTCGAATTCGACGGTAACAACAACATCCTCACCCTTTCATTCCTCGAATCCTGCGCCTGCGGGTCCTGCTGCGTACAGCGAACACCACCGACGACCGTCCGACACAAGTCCCTTCTACCCGCAATCGAGACCATCCTATGCGCCGGAGCCGACATCACATCCTGCGCCCACTCATTCGCGACACCAAAGCTCGTCATCTATCAATGCTCCTCTGACGCGGAATATGCCGCCTCCCTCGCCACCTCAGCATCAAGCTCAACAACCGCCGGCTCCTCATTCTGCGCATCAAATGGGCCACTACGGCGGCCCGCCTGCACCGAGAGCTCCGCCTCCCGTAAATCTCGGGCCGCAAAGTGCTTTCCCCTCGGCTCGAGAACTTCCTGCGCTCAATTCTATACCCCGTACGGGAAGCACGGGAGGGAGCATGTCGATATCTTCGATGCTTGGAGGGCCCCCGCCAGCTAACCGTGAGCCCACCCCAGGTCACCCGGCATCTTTCCCACCTCCTGTTACTACTCCTGCTGTTTCAGGACCCGCATATGCTGCGTCTGTCCATGCATCGCCTAGGATGCAAACAGTAAACGAATATACTGCTTATAATAGAAGGCCTCAAACGCCCGACCAGGGAAGACCGTTTGACGCGAGGGATCATAGGGGAAACGCAGCTGGATCACCACCACAGGGCATGTACGGAACCCCTGAGCTATCTCGATATAATACTCCGCAGGCATACCCACCACGTGGCCCGCCAATGCCACCGGCTGAAGAGAGGAGAGAACAGCAGGGACGAATTCCTGCCGCTAATGTGCCTCCTAGACCGAGTAGCCAGCCGAGATCCTATCACGGAATTCCCCCGAGATCTGTAGACATGGGAAGAGGCCCGCCGACTGGAGATCCTGTCTACGGTAGGCGAGAAGATGTACGACCCCCTGGTCCGGCGGAGTACAACCCAGAGCGACCACCCCGAGCCGTCCCCTATGAAGACCAGCGTCGTTTCGTTTCCGAGAGAGAAATTAGGGAGCAGATGAACAGGGAAGCGGAGTTTCGGGAAAGGGAGCGAAGAGATAGGGAGAGGATGCATTACGAAGAACAGCGCACTTTCATGGCCGATAGAGAACGCATCGAGAGGGAAAGGGAGAGAGACCGTGAATTAGAGAGGGAAAGAGAAAGGGGAAGAGAGCGAGATAGGGAAAGGGAAAGAGATATGGAAATGCGCGAAAGGACTAGAAGGGAAAGGACAACGTCTGATCCGAGTCATCCCCACGGTCAACCTCCTGGAGAACTTGGCCCTCAGGTACTTTCGCGACAGCCTCCTTACGGAAGACCTGATCCTCGAGATCCAGCGGCCTGGCAGCGGCCTGGCTATGATCAACCACCACCAAGAGATGCGTATGGTCAAGCATATCCCGGTCCCCGGCCAGGTGAGTTTCCTTCGACTACAGCAGCGCCATACGGATCGCATCCTGCATATGCGCAGGCACCTCAAGAACGCTTCCCAGCTGCCGGGCCGCCTCCCCATGTGATATCCGTAACGCAACCAGGCCCACAGCCTACTCATCCGTTCGAATCTCCCGAGAGACATCGGTTTGTTCAGGCACATCCTCAGCAGCAACCGCCCGCACCAGCAGCTCATCGAAGTCGACCCGCCGAAGAGGGCCCACCTCCCCCTTCAGTTGCGTATAACGGCGGACCTGGTTCAGCTGCGTTCGAAGCAAGTCGACCACCACGTACTATAGATGAAGGTCCACCTCCTCCTGGACACCAGAGAAGTTTTCTCGGCATTCAGGAGATCAACCGAAAAGGCCGGGTATCTCCGCTGCCACAGGCGGTTCAGGGAGCGCAACCACAGTTGCAGGGCCCCGCCGGCGAGCCTGGGATTAAGAGTGAATTCGGCCGCATGTTCTCCGGCATAGGAAGCGGTGTGCGCGGTATCGGTGTCTCTAGCCCAGTGCCACCCGGCATGCAACCCCAATTCTCGAGCATAGGTCCTGTGCGACGTGATGATGAGCATCCCGGCCATGAGTTACTCGCGGACGCTCCTGTGAAGACGGGCGCGAGAGGGAAACGAAGAAAGGCAAAGGACGAGGACGGCAAGGGCGACGACGATAGTACTGGTAGGATCACACCAGTCGGCCGGGCCAAGCGTCCTAAGACTCATGCTCATCACCACCATCACCAGTAAGTAGTAACTCGTATCTTCCACCTGCTTTCGACCGATATTCATTGTAATATTTTTTTAGTCATCATCACCACCACCACCACGGCCCGGAAAGAACTACATCGCCCCTTCAGGCAGCCAATGGGCAGCTAAAAAATATCAAAGCTAACACGCCGATATCTTCCCCGACACGTAAAGACTTTACAGCTCTCACTCATCATCACCCACCTCCTAGGTCAGTCGCAGCTCCGTCTTCGAAGCCGGCGGGCCCCGGTTCGACTATAATCCCAAAGCCGAAGCACAAGATCTCGTCTCAAGCGGTCCTGGATAGCGTTGCGGATCGCCCGCGGAAACATCTCGGTGATGTCGTGTATCAAGTGGTTTTGAAACCTAGCAAATTAGACTCGTCCCATTCTAAATTCGGCTACTCATCCAATCCGCGCCCGCTTCCCATGGACATAATCAAAGGCAACGAAAATTCGACCTTGACGGTCAAGATCCCCCGTGTACATCTGAGCCCGTCCGCTCGCGAAGAAATAACGTCTCGCCGGGCCGTCTGGGGCACGGACGTTTATACGGACGACTCTGACGTTGTTGCCGCGTGTATTCATGCTGGCTGGATTCGAGGGGAGTGGGGCGACGACGTGGACGTTGATCTGCTAGATTTGTACAAGCCCTCGAATTCGAAGAAGCAGCGCTCGATACCTGCTGAGCAGCACCTCGAAGTTTTGACTTCGCCACCGGCCTCCGGCCCGGTCCACGTACCCGCAGACCGCGATTTGCATGTGACGCTTCTCGTCTTACCTGCGCTTGAGAAGTATAGTAGCTCGACGCGCTTTGGTATCCAGAGCCGCGAGTTTGGCGGGACGTATAACGGACGCAAGTCAATTCATGATGGAATTAGCTTCATGATCCAAAGCGTGCGTTGGGTGGATGGTGCGGCGCCGCAGAGTAGGCTTCGAGGCAAGGCGCGTAGGGAACGAATTAGGAAAGCCATGAGTGAAGTCAACCGGAGTCAGGTGGTGGACATTGGCGAAAAGGAGATCAAAAGCAAAATGGTAGCAGCAAGGGATATCAGCGTCGCCAAGGAGAAGAGCAGTGGGAAGTCAGCCGACAGTAACGAAGAAGGCAATAAGGAGAATCGCCCTGATACTGCGTCGAATAATCCTATCCCTACGCCAGACCAGGAAACCTCTAGTACAGTCACGAACACGGATCTAAAAGGCGAAGTAAGGGACAAGTACGGCTCCGCGGAAAGTCAGAGCGTAAAGATGATAGATGCTATCGCTACCGTTGCTACTGAAGAACCGGAGAAACATGGGACGGACGAACCTACGAGTGCTTCTATGTAAGCATGGGGTTCTGAAACCGTCGGCATGACGGAGAACAGCGACAGCGGGAGGCGTATTGACTGTTGATATTGGGAATGGAATAATCATTGAAGCTAGAGCTGGAAAGATGTATATTAGAAGGATCTGATACATCGTTGTCTTTCCCCAAATCTTCTGAGTCATGGTTTTCCGAGATACCTCCCTATGTATCGTTGCTCTTTTATGTATCTACATAGCATAGCGCGGAGTTTAGAGCAAGACCATGTGATGACAATATATAAAAATCACTAAAGTTGCGCCTTAATTATAATGGGCTGACAACCCGACACAGGGGGGAATATCGTATAGTTGAAACGTGGTAGATTTACTTTGCAAATGTTGCTTGCAGCAAATACTTCCAATGGTTGTGACGTCTCGTGTGCCTTACTTCATTGAATGCTAACCTGAATTGATTTTGGTTATAAGCACAAGGACACCTACTCCCATAGAACGCCGTTACCGTGGCTTTGACTCGCCCCATACATAATAACCGGGCTGATGATTATTAATTGCTCTCAGAATTGCGTGGGAATAACGGTGAGCCTATCTTCACGCAGAAGCAAGCAACTAAATCAATATATCTCGTCTCAACTTAATAGCACATCGCTGGCCCCGTCGGTTCGGCTGTTCGTTTTAATGGCGCAATCTACGAAAGGCACGCTTTTAGTAAGATGCGAGTTTCTGAATTCCATCATCGATTGCAAAGACAACCGAGCATCGGTCGAAAGGGCGCGACTCGAATATAATTAAAATCGAGTAGTGTATGAGCAGGACATAAGCATGGCGATGCCGATAAATCGCTAATGGATTGGTAAGTCATCGTTATGCTTCCTTTTGCAATCGATCGAGAGACAGGTGATGGAGGAACCAAGCTTTGGCTCGCCTCTAGCTCTCTTTGTCTGTACCAGTAGCGTTATGGGAGGCCCGCGGAGCACACTTATCCTGCACACCAACCAACACTAGTAGTGATATACAATCCCAACACGGGCACGGGGTAAAGTTGCATCGTGAACCCCAGTCAGCTCTCAAAAGTCGGTAACCCGCCCGTTGAAGCTATAATCGCCGCCAGGGCCCCAGCGAAGCGGCTCATTTTTGGGGCCACCCACCTCACCCGTCTTGGGATTAACGTCACCCTCAAACTCGGGTGGCGCACCTTTCCGTAAGGGTACCGAGGCGAGTTCATCCTCGATGGCTGGCGTAGCGGCTGTTCGTCCGTCTGCTGTCGCCGGGGTACCAGTGGCCGGGGGATTGGAGATGGGTGAGCTAAAGTCGGGAGTCGAGGTAGGATTGAAGCCTTCTTGAGTGTTGGCTGTGCGCTGTAATCGCTCGAACTCGGCTTGCTGGTCGGGAGGCAGCCGCGGAGGAGATGGCATTGACTGGAAGGGATTCGAGTCGCTCGAAGCGCGGCGCTGATGTTGGATGGGGAGGGACATTGCGGAGAGGTGCTGAGGACGTGCGGATGGTCTCGCAAGCCGGGCGAGGCGGGTGAGGCGGAATGCCATGATGCCGATTATGTACCTAGTCTATCGTATGAGCGACTTCAATTCGTAAGTAGATGTAGTTGAGGAACCTTTGAAGCTTTCTAGAAAGTACCAATTAGTGGTAAAAGAGCAGTCTTGGTACGGAGTTATAAATGCTAATGTGATGTGGCAATGGAATGTAATAGAATGGAATGAGTGTAGGACATAGAGAAAGAAGTCGGAGACAGAATTCTGAATAATATCGGCCGAGCTTACGCTAATATGTAAGCGGGCCACGCTTTTTATCTTTATCTCGGCACGGAGCACTTTCCATCGACTTTCCTTATTCTCTTGGAAAATCATTTCTGATTGGTTGGCAGCTTCAGACACTGCATGTACATACTCGATACAGGCTTTTGCTTCCACTGCTCGTTTATGTAAATGGATATCTACCTACCTAGGTATGTACCTACATAAGGTAGTACATGATAGGCATAATATACATGTATATACATACTTTGATCTATCCACATAGCTATAACCCCATCTCTTAAAAAAGATATTATATTATTACGAGGAGTGGGTGATATCAAGCCAATTTGAAACTGGGTGGCGTTCGAAGCTTGAAAACAGGTTTAAAGTGGAATAAAAAAAAATGGTAAACCACTTTAAAAAAGACTATCCCGAGCACAGCAGGGATCGAACCTGCAATCTTCAGAGAACCGGAGAACCGTGAATGGAACCGAAATCTGACGCCTTACCATTAGGCCATGCGCCCTGAGCTGTTGAGATACTGTTGGCCGTTAAGCGCAATTATGAATTCGTTTGTTTGTGGGCACGAGCTAGGCCATCACGGTGGATACCGTGGAAGCCCGAATATTCCAGACTGCCGAGTATTCTGCGAGGCTATTCGATATACAGTATAATACTTGCTCACTTTATTAAGCCTTGGAAATGGCCAACTGTGAGAAAATTAAATGGTGGCGTCTGTGGCTGAACTACCGCTGTAGTAGTCCCTTACAGTTTTGATTACTGTACATGTACGTAGGGGACAGTGCAGGGCATAGCAAGGGAAGTGGGATGGTGGGATGGTGGGATGGTGGGGTTGAAACGGGACTCCGGTTATCGCATTGGGAAAATATGTGTATGTACATACATGTACGTGTAAACTCGAAATACTGTACCTTGGTACATGTAAAATGTCGTTTCGTGTTGACTCAGACCTCAACTCGTCCTTAAAGAATCACTTTCCGTCCCTCTTCGCCTCTCTCTCTCGCTCTCTTAGCTCTTACCATTGACTCAATTGACCTAGCTAGGACATCATGGAAGGCCTCAAACAGACGTTCAAGCGCTGCAAAGCAGAGAACCGGGTATGATTAACCATTCAGTCCTCTTGCATTCTATGTACACAGTCAGACTATAACACTATACTGCCGCCAACTCTTGAGGTTAACTCGATATACTGACTGAGTCTTCGCATAAATAGGCTGCCTTGGTAACATATGTCACTGCGGGCTATCCGAAACCTGAGGATACTCCCGACATCTTGTTAGGATTGCAGAAAGGTGGTGCTGGTAAGTTGTGGCAAATAGACGTTTCGTGCCCCCGTCCCACCAACAGCAGCAATTAACGACGAATTTAAGATGTAATCGAGCTCGGCGTGCCCTTCACAGACCCAATTGCGGACGGCCCTACGATTCAGACGGCAAATACCGTCGCCCTCGCCAATGGAGTCACCATCAAGTCCACCTTAGAAATGGTTCGCGACGCCCGATCCAGGGGGCTGACTGCTCCGGTTCTGCTGATGGGCTACTATAATCCCCTCCTCAGTTATGGCGAGGATGAGCTACTACGGGATTGCAAGGCCGCGGGTGTCAATGGCTTCATTGTCTGCGATCTGCCTCCTGAGGAAGCCATCTCTTTTCGAAAACTGTGCAGCAAGGGATCGTTGTCCTATGTTCCTTTGATTGCGCCTGCAACATCCGATACCCGTATGCGCCTTTTGTGCGCCTTGGCCGATTCCTTCATTTACGTTGTTTCACGTATGGGCGTGACTGGTGCTCTGGGTACCCTCAATGCCAATTTACCAAATCTCCTTGAGCGGGTCAAGAAGTACAGTGGCGATAAACCAGCCGCTGTTGGCTTTGGTGTTTCGACGCGTGAACACTTCCAGTCTGTGGCTTCCATTGCGGATGGTGTCGTTATTGGTTCGCAGCTTATTACAATTCTTCAGAAGGCCGAACCGGGTAAGGGGCCCCAAGCCGTCCAGGAGTATTGCGCCTATGTAAGTGGACGCACGACACAGGAGACGACGCGAGAAGTGGGAGTAGTCGAAGCTATAAGTGCATCCAAGGAGCCTAGCGGCGAGGACGTGACGGTCAACGGAGTAGTTTCCGAGCACGACGATGCAGCCTTGGTTGCTCAACTTGCGGCCCTCCACGGCAAGATCCCCGAGCGCTTTGGTGAGTTTGGTGGTCAGTATGTCCCCGAGTCTCTCATGGACTGCCTATCCCAGTTGGAGGATGGTTTCAATGCCATTAAAGACGACCCTAAGTTCTGGGAGGAGTATAGATCATATTACCCCTGGATGGGACGACCGGGCCAGCTGCATCTGGCTGAACGTCTGACCGAATATGCCGGCGGCGCCAATATCTGGTTAAAGAGAGAAGATTTGAACCATACTGGATCCCACAAGATCAACAACGCCCTAGGACAGCTACTACTAGCGAGGAGGCTGGGCAAAACCAAGATTATCGCCGAAACTGGCGCCGGCCAGCACGGTGTAGCGACTGCCACGGTTTGCGCCAAATTTGGCATGGAATGCACAGTTTTTATGGGTGCCGTAAGTTTTTCCATTCTACCACGTGCGGAATACGGCAATGGCTTACAACGTGCTTTAGGAGGATGTCCGGCGTCAAGCATTGAATGTCTTCCGAATGCGGCTGCTCGGTGCCAAGGTCATCGCAGTCGAAGCCGGCAGCAGGACCTTGCGCGATGCTGTCAACGAAGCGCTCCGTTACTGGGTGGTTCACCTCGACGACACTCACTACATTATTGGCTCCGCTATTGGCCCGCATCCCTTCCCTACTATTGTCAGAACCTTCCAATCAGTGATCGGCAATGAGACAAAGGCACAGATGCAGGAAAAACGGGGTAAATTGCCTGACGCCGTTGTAGCTTGTGTTGGTGGAGGCAGTAACGCCGTCGGCATGTTTTACCCCTTCTCAAATGATCCTAGCGTTAAACTGCTAGGTGTCGAAGCCGGTGGTGACGGAGTGAACACCACGCGGCACTCAGCAACCTTGACGGGAGGCACTAAGGGCGTCTTACACGGCGTGAGAACATACGTGTTGCAGAACGAATTCGGTCAAATCTCGGACACGCACTCGGTCTCGGCCGGACTTGACTATCCTGGCGTCGGGCCCGAATTATCAAACTGGAAGGATTCACAACGGGCCAAGTTCATCGCCGCTACCGATGCGGAAGCCTTCATTGGCTTCAGACTCATGAGCCAGCTGGAAGGTATCATCCCCGCGCTCGAGTCGGCTCACGGTATCTTCGGGGCCATCGAGTTGGCCAAGACGATGAAGAAGGACGAAGACATAGTCATCTGCCTCAGTGGCAGAGGAGACAAGGATGTACAGAGCGTGGCCGATGAGCTGCCTAAATTAGGCCCTCGGATCGGCTGGGATTTGAGATTTTGAGATATTGTGGATTTGGGCGTGGTGAAGCCCTTTTAGAATCTTTGGGACTTGGTTGGAGTCGGCGTATGGGATCGAAAAAAGTGAAAACAATATGATACATGGTATTTGGTGGCATATAGAACTGCATCTAGATGCGTTTTGTACAAATTCATCATACGGTACAATGCTCAATTGCTTCCATCATCCTGGATCATTGATTTTTTTTTTTTTTTTTTCATAATCTTACTCGTGAAGCTATTCACGGTCTTGACGTCTTTGCATTTCCTTAGGATCCATTTCCTGCATAAAATGTTCAGCCTCCTTCGCAGCATCCCGGGCTTCCTCGATAACCTCAGTGTCTCCCTTGATAGTCATCTCCTCGCCCTCCCTAAGTTCGCCTATAACAAACTCGTCGCCACGCTCCAGCATGCTGTCGACCTCGCTCAGGGTGACTCCTTCAGCAGCATGATCACTTTGAAGCGGAGTCTGTACTTCTTCTTTGGGTGGCAAACCTAGCGCGGCGCGTTCTCGAGCGAAGCGTTCGCGAACGGCGGGGGTCTGCATGATTTTCCAGCGAAGGGCCCAGCCGGCAGGTCCCAGCTCCTTAATTCTTTGGGCCTTGCTTCCAAGAAGATACTCATCAATGCCACCCAGCCGGTCGATAGTTTGTAGCACACGCGCGGTCAAGCGGGTGCGGACGAAGGCGTTGAGGGAGGGCGACCACAGGCGCTTAGTATGGCGGTTGGGCAGCCAACTAGTGCGTGACTTGTTGCCATGATCTTCGGCCACGGTGTTGCCGAAGCGAATCTTGGAACCTCCAAATAGACCCTGGTTGGCTTGCTTGTATGTTCGGAAGCGTCCATATGGGTATTCGGGGACTTGGTCTGAGGGCACGGTTAGATGCGAGGGCTTCTGTCTGGATAGAGGTATGGTGGTGCTGAACGGCCGTATTATGTTTTGGGAGCGTATTTCTGCGCATGTGAATGTAGACGAGGAACAGCACCGTGATGGGGCTGGGATTCGTATTGGCGACATCTTGTGAGCTGATTGGGGAAGCTAATATTATGATTTTCTTGCTGGATATATTATGCCGGCAGCATGGAAACCACCAGTCCCGCGACTACGAGTCGGATTGGGGAAAACCGGCACCAAATTACTCGTGAGCGGCGGATATGTAAAAGCTTCAATGATACATCCAAGTACATCCAAGATGAATGTATTCCGTTTGTGAGGATGCGGATTGTGAAGATTTCTTATCGCGCTTATCGAGCCTCGATTGCTAGATAAGTAGTTTAATGCAATTTCCGATCTAACCCGAACCCGAACCCGACCCAGCCCCGAGCCGACTCTTAAATTATCCCACCGTGACATGTGACACCGCTCCACGTTCGTGATTCCTCACATATGTAGCTTCCCTTATCAATTATCGCGGGGTTCAGGATTCAGGTTCACCGCCTTATCGCCAGAACTTACAAGTTACAAGTCACAAGTCACAAAACATATCAGACTCTATACCGTCAATAGCAAGCTCACATAATGCTGCCTCCCATAGACGAAGCAGTCCTCAAGAACAACCCCGACTTCGAGCGTCTATACAAGGCCGTTACCGGGTCACTTCTCAATGCCGACGGGTCGACCAGAAGCAACGACCCAACGGCCAAGAAGCGCGATGCCGTACGCGATGTAAGTTGTATACGGCTTCATATAAGAATATATCGGTCAATTGACCTCGTGCCTAGGAACTCAGGGAACACCGTCTTAAGGCAACTAAACACCACCTTTTGCGCTGCGCAATAGCTGCAGCCGCCGCTCCCGAGGCGAGTATGAGCGGCGTGGCTCCGTCTAAACAGCAGCCCCAGCACAGACGAACAAGATCAATGCCGCAGAATCAACAGTCAAGGACCTCTGTCTCGGCTTTGCCCCCCGAGATTCTCGATCTACTACTCCTGCTCCCGCCCTTCCTCTCCAACGCCAGTAGCATGCCCAACTCCTCGCTAGCCCTCCTACTCTCACGTCCGCCCTTCTCCGAACTGAACGCCCTATTCCCGACCCTCACTGCAACCCTCTCCACCACCCTAACACGACAAGCCAACGCCCTAGCCCGCGTGCTCAACCCGCACACCAACCCCTCTTACATCCACCGCTCGATCCCGACCCTGGCGTCCACAACTACCGCCCTCCAAGCCACCGTATCCAGTTCTTCCAATTCTCTCTCCCGCTCGCGCCAGCGCGCAACCCACGACCTGACCACGCACCTCTCACAACATTCGCGCGCCCTCGCCCAGCTCGTCCGAGTCCTAGAATCCAAGCATGGCCCCGCCGCTCGGTCCGCCGAGCTGCGTGCCGCGGACGCCGGCCTCGAAACCCAGATCTGGGCCCTGGCTGCGGAAGCCCTGCTCTGGAACGCCCGGAGAACCGTATACCCGCCCGAGGCCCGGCGCGCTCTCGCTAACTACCGCCGTCACCTAGGCGACGCCCGCATGCGTCTGGCGGACACTATACGGATACGCGAGACCGAACTCGGAGACTACGGCGTTTCTACAGCAGAGGGGGAGGGCGGGGACGAGAGCAAGGAGCGGACGATGCGTGAGATGGCGAGGGTATGGCGAGAGATGGAGACGCGCCTTAACGAAGTTCGGGGTGATCTGGATCGGTTAGGATAGGACACTGGTCTAGCCGCTTGAAACGGAATGTATGCTCTCTATATAAAGGGTTACTACGTCCATCTCAAAATTGACGAATAATCGATCAAGACTGTAAAATTTCTGGCAATGATTTTCATTTGCGTATCTATAGGCGGGTGGTATCAAAGGCATTGGCCGTTTACCATCTATAGGTGAGACGGTCCAAGCAGATGCAAAAGACGGGAAAGAGTGAGTAAAGCAGACATAATCGAGTAATACCCCCCTTCTTTCTTCCATCCAGAGGAATATCGCAATCAATAGGTAGAGTCTACTAGCCAACTGATACATTAGTTCATTCGTCTATTCATCGTGCCGTCGTATCGGGTATGATTTTGTCTACCCCTTTGTGTCCAGACCGTGCGAAACAGCCTCCTGATTGAGAAATCTCATCCTCTCCCTTTGAAAGGAAGAGTTAATTTAACCCTTGACCTTGTAGATGGCCTCGGCAAGGCGTCCGACGTTCTCGCTCGTAATACCGGCGACGCTGATGCGGCCGTCCTTAGTAGCGTAGACACTGTGCTCCTTGGCCAGCTTCTCCATGGCAGTGGCATCGAGGCCGGTGTAGGCAAACATGCCAATCTGCGACGTGATATGGCTCCAGTCGTGAGCGCTGCCGAGCTTCTCGAGGTTCTCCTTGAGCAGGGCGCGCATGGTAATGATACGATCAGCCATGCCCTTGACCTCTCCCAGCCACTGTTGGTTAAGTGACGCGTCGTTGAGAATCTCAGATGCGATGCGTGCGCCGTGAAGGGGCGGGTTGGAGTAGAGGGGTCGGATGAGGATCTTGATCTGGGATTCGATGCGCTTCTTCTCCTCGGGCGACGAGGCAAGAATAGAGAAGGCCCCTACTCGTTCTCCGTAAAGACCCTAGTTTCCCGTCCATATTAGTTAAGCCACTTGGAGCGCATGGTGTGCGTGGGGGGGTACGATACCATGTTCTTGGCGAAGCTTTGGGCCAAGCAGATATCATGGCCTTGCTCAACAAAGTACCGCACAGCGAAGGCATCCTTATCCGTGTCACCGCTGGCGAATCCTTGATAGGCCATGTCAAAAAAAGCGTAGTGACCCTGAGCCTTGACCGCTTCGCTGATCTCCTTCCATTGTTCAGGCTTGGGATCGACACCGGTGGGGTTGTGGGCGCAAGCATGGAACAGGAACATGCTTCCCTTGGGAGCGGCCTTGATGTCTGCCAGCATTCCTTCAAAGTCTAGCCCGATAGTGTTCTTGTCATAGTAACGGTACTGTTCGACTTTGAGGCCGGAGTCGTTGAAGACGGCCTTGTGATTGGCCCACGAAGGGGTAGGAATGTAGATGGTCTTGTCGCCCGGGTAGAAACGCGACAGAAAAGCAGCGCCGATGCGCAGGGCACCGGTTCCCGAAATTGATTGGGTGATAACTAGGCGTTCGAGAGCAGAGGAGCTTTTACCGTAGGCTAACTCGGCAGCGGCCTTGGTGAACTCGGGAAGACCGGTAATGCCAAGGTACTCTTTGTTCAAGCGCTTCGCAATGATTTTGTCCTCGGCGGCACGAACGGATGGGAGCACATAGGGTTTACCTTGGTCATCTCGGTAGGCACCGACACCTGGAATGGGAGTTATTAGTTGTCATAACACTTTACATTACATCCAGCTAAAGCAGGGTTCGTGCGAGGCGTGGAGTTGGAGTTTAGGTAAAAGGAATAGGTCCAACATACCCAGGTTGATCTTCTTCTCAAAGGTGTCGGCCTTGAAAGCCTCAGTAACACCTTTATGCAGTTAGCAGATGGCCTCTCGTTTTGTTTACATAGGTATGTATGAGTGATATATGTACCGAGAATAGCCTGATAATCGGGGGAGCGTCATGTTAGTCAAGCAACGAGACTCTCATAAATGCGCTGGCTCAGAATCGTGGAACTCACATCCTACACATTGAACTGTTAGCACGCCTCACCTATTCCATTTCTCATGGGCTTCAATCGGATCGCAAGCACTGGATATTGGCAGTATAATGACGTACAGGGGGACCTTGAGGCACATTGGCCCAGGTGGATCCAGCTCTTGCAGCTTGAAAGGCAATTGCTGATCCTCGACGAGACGCAGCTTGGCGAGTGGCGATGCGGAGTGCAGGAAGCATCTTGGAGATATAATGCAGAGATTTATATCGAAAAGGGGAAAGAAAGGAGAGGAAAGGGAGGAGTGAGAGGTGAGAGGTGAGAGGTGAGAGGTGAACAAAAAGAAACCGAGTTAGTTCACAAAGTGTCACCGAAGGTACGAAGTGAGTTAAATTTTGTGTTGTTGCTTTAAGGAAGTCGTCGAACGATTTCGGATCCTGTGATGGAATTGGCTCAGTCGCGCCCTACACTAGTAACCTTGTCTACACTAGTCCTTCCTACCAAGGTCCCCAGCTAATTGTCACAATTGATTGGAGCGTCACACATAATAGAGTCATCCGCTAACGACCGTTCTTTCCCCAGGTTTTCTCTAGTGTGGCAGCTGTGTGGTTGCTTGATCATTCGCGCACCAATAGTCTTCCCCCCAAGTAAGCCCCACTTCTCTTGCTCGGATCATCATCGGCAGACCATTTATCGCTGGCTTAGTCATTACACCTTTTATCAGATCCGATCCCAACAGTGAATACCTACATACATAACCTTTACATGTACATGTAAGGTCTCATTCACGTTCCCATCATCATACAGCTACGTTTCATGAAGCTCAACTTCATCATGTCTGCTTATATGAAATCATAATCTCTCCAGGGAACTCGACGTATAAGTAATTAAGGATTCTCATCTAGTCAATATTCCAGTCCGGAATTACCTCCCGTTTTGATACGCAATCCCTCCCAAGTTGCTCTACTCCTAGGCTTGATATTCTTTATTCAGGAGTGCATGTGGCTTTAATCCACACGATTAAGAGCTATATGTACCTCCATACGCGCGCTTAGATGCAAGGAAACGGGCTTTAAGAGGGACGCCTACACTTGAGGAAGGTTATAATGTCCTAACTTGGGGGTTCTCAAGTGCTGGATGAGTTGGTTTCAATAAGACCACCCCGGGCATTATGGACGGTTAGTTGGGAGACCATTTCATCAACGTGCTATACCCGCTGCTATGGTTGCTTCAGAGATCCCCCAGACACTATCGCACCTACTTTCCGCACCTGACGCCCTTCCGGCCATCGCCAGCTTATGATCCCTTGCAGTCCAATCCTCATCTTGACTTCCGCCTCTCCAATGCTCCATCTCCGATGTGTCATCTAAAGTGGATGAACTTCTTTCGCTAAAAAACGTATATCGTTCCGAGTGGCCTGGGGGGAGAGGCCAGAGCCGACTATCCAAGACGTCGCCACTATATGTGGAAGCAGGAACCACCGAACGACCCATTCCCCCCCAGATTGAGCTACGATTCGAGTCGGCAATTGATATCCTGGTCTCATTAATACCTCGTTCCGTCTGGGTTATGGTGCTATCTGGCGAAACCCCCATATCTCGCTTCGGTATCTCTTCCACGCTGTGCCGCCGCCTTCGTACTACGAAACAGCGGATCGCTATGGAGAGGGCAATGAGAAAGACCGTCACTGAGATTACTGACGCGACAATAGCTGTGATCTGCCCTTCGCTGAGACCTTTCTCGGCCGGCGGCATGTCCGGCGTAGTCGGGGGGTCTTGAGTGTTGTCTAGGTCTTTGGTAGAGCTGGATGAGTATGAGGGTGTCGACATAAGGCTCTTCAGGATGACCTCTGAAGTCACGCCACTCGATGTCCGACCCGTTTTACTGGTCGCGAAAGAACTCGGCGCAGGGGTCGAAAGTAACACAGACAGCAACTCTACCACCATCGGTGGACCCTTCGGCACCAAATCAGAGATTTCCCCAGATATAGAGGACGTGTCAACCAGCGTCGGAGCAAGCCAAGCTAATACAACCGGAACATCCGAAATAGTAGGAAGGGTTGTATCGGGTAAGGATTGTGGCCAACGTGATTATGCTGGGCAATATCGACGTTGAAGTTAGACTGAGCAGACGCTAGGCTAGATTTTTGCTCTCCGTAGGCTTTCAGTTTGGCATTCGCTTATGGTCGAATTACACCAGATACTCGCTTTCGATACTGACCATCCAGGTGTGCTCATACCATGGCACACCAGAAGCAAATGGAATGGAATTAAGGGGCACACCGCCGCCAGTCCAGAGACGTCTCATAATGCGAGTAACGGCGAAAACTGTTCTCCGTACTCAAACTAACGGCGACATGGGGGGCCTATTTAAATAAATAAAAGCTACCCCAAAAGGTGTGACAACCCATTTCTTAACACTCTAGCGACGCACGTTTTCTCATATAGATGCCTCGTAAGACATAGTAAGGAAGGATTCACCGGAAGGATGGAAAATCGATCGACTCAGATCGGTCATCATTCAAACAGGGAGGGGGCACGAACCTAGGTACCATTGAATGCAACGGCAATCTGACCAACGCGAGAACCAATTCAGGTGAAGAAATAACTTGCGCTCGGGATGGTCCAACTCCGCTGATCAGAGTCTACATGGCGGCTGAGCCGCATGGCGGCAGAAGGTCGCTTTCCACGGGCGTGAGCTCATTGTGGTCGCATTTTCCTCGACTCTGAGATACAATTCATATCCTCGGGTTTTAGAAACGTCCCTCGATGTGTATATGCAAATTTGGCAGCCGGCAACCGCAAGATCGATATAGCTACAACTCCGACGGTCGTAGTTGAATAGAAAGAATATCAATCCATTTTAATTGGAAGCTTTGAGCGGGCCGGATCCAACAGGATCAGTTCGACCATGAGTTCGCCATGTGGCTGAAGTTTTTGGAGGATTGCTGCAGTGCTACCTGCCTGATACGACCTGACCACCCCTGACCGGTGAAGGAGTCCTGCCATCCCACTAATCAGGGTCTTCTGAAAAGAGGGGAGGGGGATCATATAAGAAGATGGCGTAAAGGCACATATTCCTGCTGTATCCTATCTCCTCGCATCTCATCGGACCCCTCCGGCTAACAACACAAATAATGTTAGCTGACAGGTTTAACGACATAAATGAAATGTCTACTATGCATTTGATAGTCGTATAATTTCCTATTTCAGTCGAGAGGATGCGAAGGCAACCCCCAACTCCTACCCTCTCTTCCCCCAATTATAAAACTAGTTCGACAGATTTCTTTCGTATGGGAGGCTCCTGTCAAGTCTTCTTAGTCCTCCGCGACTTCTAAGGTAACCGCTAGTAGCTTTCCTAGAGTTCACTTCACTCATACGCCACATATAGTTATGTTCCTTGAGCGGGAAATTATTATAAATAAATTTCTAACTGGAATGTTTCTAACTTCGTATGCTTATTTTCTTTGGAAGTTTTCGTTCCAAGGGGTGAATTACCATAGTCTACCTACCTAGGTAAGTGGGAAACTTATCTGGCTACCTATGATGTCGATCAGGGCGCAACTCATAGTAGTACCAATCAGCTAATCTTGGGATTGAGTATAGTAAAATGTGCTACCAAGTTGCACCGTCATATTTATCCTTAAGCTGACGTGGTCGAAAGTAGACCAATGAAAGAATGAGCCTCCCCAGGAAAATATATATCTAATATAACAATACAAAATTTATATTGGCTAAGAGGTATCATTTCCTGCAATCTCCCATTCTTATCAAAATGGTATATGTGCTATGGTTAGTCGTTTCAATTCGCCATAATGTGATAACCTCCCCTCTATCTCGCGTCACATCTGGGCGGAATTGTCAATAATTCAATCGAAGAGAAGCGTCTAGCAATTGGTCCTACACTTCAAAGCATCAGCCTCCGGGGGGGACAGGGGGGAATTGAAAAGCAATTCCGCGGCAAAGGAAAAGTGAGAATGTGTTCTACTTATCACATGTGATTGAGGTTCGGTGAGAAGCCTGCTTGCTCTAGGCGAGGCAGTCATAAGGACAAAGCCGATCAGGCACTCGTAGGAGGGATTCGAATTGCAAGTACCGGGGAAAAAAACAGAGCCTGCTTCCTATCGGGAGGTCGATTAGCTTCTTGGGGTTGTCTTACACACAGCCCTGAGTATGTTTATCAGTTTGAAGCATGGCCTCTTCAGTTTATTAAACATTAGGCCTCTTTCGAGGTAAATATATCCATTGCGATGAAATGCACAATAGTACCCATCTAACAATTATCGGTTGAATACCCGGGAATGCCAATGATGCCAATGATATGACCTCTATTACTTGCTCTGAGGCGCCTCGTTATCATACTAATATTTTATTTTAATTCATTGATATGCTACTTTCAAAATAACTTTCAGATGGCGTTCGGGGAATTATTGAAATATAGGACGTACTTTTTATGCTCCTGGCTTGGAACTTCAACGAGATTATAATTTTTTTTAGGGGCATACTATTGACCCTCCGATACATCTTGCCAATTTAATTGCCTCCAAGTGTCCTAGAAACTTCGATAGTCTCTGGAGTCCAATGCCACAGGACCTGCGTAGTCGATACAGTATATACCGGATTAGAGCGCTAACCTGTGAATGGAAAAGCACTAAAGCAGCTGCTATATAAGGTACCCAGGAAGTAGGTATACTGCACGATGTTAGGCTGTAATAATTGCAAGAACCCAAGTAATGAAATAGAAATCAATTTTAGACAGGCTGTAGTGATGATAGAAGAAGGTCGGCAATGTACCACGAGGCACCATTGACTAGGACTTCGCTGGTACAGAATGTAAATGTTCACAAATACTGTGATCTGGATATAACTACAGACAAGCATCTCCCTAATTGCAAGGCGGGAATATATGCCTTGTAGTTCATACATCTTAATGTTGTGTGGTTGTGTCAGCTGCTGCAAAGGAATGCAATGCTTCAAGGGGGAGCTCACCTAGGTGATGTTGTGTGACGGCTGATCATGATTAAATTTCAATATTCAATGCTCAAAGTGACCAACGTTGTTGGGATACCAGTGACTAGCAATGCGTTTCAAAAACCTGCGATGCAGAAAAAAAAATGGCATTAAAACTTCAGGCGACTAATTATCTACTAGGTGCCTAATACAGTTACGGCACTCGAAGCGTAAAATATCTCTATTCCCAATATACTTACAAGGCGGCTTTGTCTCTGCGGTTAGAATTTTCTTCTCATCGCCGCCTAACAATTCGGCCCGCAAAATTGTAGCATTAGGTACTGAAAATAGAGTGGGAAGGCTTTCTACTTACCGCTTTTTACACTTAAGACAACGTCATCAAGGTATTCGTTTCTGTTTTTGCAGTAGGCTCGAATAGTGATTGTTGGCCAGGGGTCTGAGAAAGTCCACAACAACCCCCTTTCCTCCACGCCCTATTAAACCGTGTTGAATCCTGTTGCTATTTTCCGGGTGTCAGAAATTCCTGTAGGGCCATCTTATGAATGCCAATTCGTTGCGCCTACTGTGGGACTCGGTACACTTTGTGTGGACAAGGCTGGGTAGACGCCCTTAAACAGTTTTATATCTAATCCGTACCTAGTTTACGCTTGTGTTCTTTATAAGAGATTGAAAGCACACAAATGTGATCAGCTCTATACTTTCCCATGGATACCAATAACAGTCTGTGGGAGACTCGCCAGAACTTGCAGTTTAGCTTCGGAAATAAGGTCACAGGTCGACAATTACCCCTGAGTACCGTAGAACATTTGAATTATGTGTATTACCATGTTCTAAATAAATCTTGACATGGGGAGGATTCTTTCACTATTTCGGCTTCTGTTTAGAGAACCAAGGTTACCTTGAGCTTTGACTCCGTTTGGACTTTAGTCCTACGCAACCAATCTTTTTGGATGATTCTGAATGATGGTACGATTATCCACCATCAGCCTCGCCCGACTGCAGTGAGAATCTCTCATTGTGACATCTCAGAAAGCCGGTATATAGCCATGCCACTCGCTAAAGCAGGGTGCATACCAATCTATCACATCTGATCACACATCAGACACACGCGTGGCAGCCCTAACGGCCTATCGAAACCCAATATACGTCCCGTTTCAAGAGCAATATATGACGTTCTTACTCTGTTATGCCATTAAGGGATTTTGTCTGGTCGCTCAGCACTGAAAAGTCGGCAGATTGGGTCTGTTGTCCTACCTTGGATGATTTCCTGACTGCTGCTGGCCTAACCTCATATGAATCGAAGACTATCTGTAGGTAAATGTACATTAATCCTGTTGTTAATATAGGCCATGCTGTGAGATTTAAATCGGAACCCAATAATTCTAATGGTTTCGACAAGCCTCGATCTTCGTTCTTGTCCCCTCCATTGCCAGAGTGGCGCTGGTGAGCGCATGCCTAACTGACCCCACATGAAATATCGTGGGCATTGACCTGACAGGACATGGCGTCCAACATCAGGGATCAGGCTTTCTCGGATGCAATGTCCGACAGCTTGACTTTTCCTCGTCCTCTCGACCGGCAACCACTGGCGTAACATCAGTACTTGGCAATCATGGCTTAATTTGATAAAATCATTACAGCATGAACGTCCTGGGGGCCGCGGCATAGCTAGAATCTAACAATGAGGCTTCGTAAAGTTGGCCGGTGTGGAGGTTATGTAGCTGATCTGTCATACCTCACTTCGCGTATCCGATCCAAGTGAGCACCATCACTCCAGGGGTTCTTAGCTGCAGAGAACGCGTCGGTTCTACCCGTCGGAATTATCCGCTCTGCTACAAATAGGCTTCTAATGTACCTAGGATGCTGCAGATTGTGGGAGTTGATTCGATATTTTTTGAAATATGACTAGATCGGATATCGCATGAGATATGACAGGTCGCGTGCAGCTGTCGGACGACATAGCGTGCCTCGAGTAGGTACCTACATACCAGAGTTCGTTCACCGTGGCCTAAGAGCTAACTTGAAAGTTACATAGGGGTAGATACTCCGTAGCGATGAAGAGTGATCATTCTGATGGGCAGTGCAACATTACAGACATAAGTATAGGGCGATGGCTTCCAAGTCGTGGGGAACTTGAACTCGATGGGTTGAGTTGAAACTTACAGACAATTAGAAATGCTGAATCGAGAAGTTAGTTAACAACTATTTTTCTCTCGGCTCAAGCTAACTCATAGGAAGAGAACCCATAGCACCAGACGCACCCGAGAGCGTCAGCGTCCTAGTCTTGGAACACGACGAAGACAAATTGGGCCAGCTAATACTAGCGTCAACATGCCCTCCGAAAGTAGACGAGAACAACATACGGTCGATACTTTAACTCGAGCTAACCTCCAGTTTCGAGGCGAACTCAGTCTTGGAATTACCGCGGCTAGCTTGAATGGAAATCAGCACCACCCCAAGCAGTACCAGGGGATTGACATCCATGAGATATCTTCGACATCACCTTACGACGAGAACAGCGAACGACTGGCCAATGGCACGTCGTCGCATGGTTATGCTTCTACCGTCTACATGTCCTCCGGCCAACAGGCTGCAAATGGTCTTGGCCACACGACTTCAAGGGATATTGACCTTCACACCGGCGACCACACCCACCATGTGTCACCAGATCAAGCCGAAATCCAACCACCGGCGTCGATATATAGTAGCCTGGGCGAATATGTGGCTCAGCAACAATCTGCTCGCAACTATGCACTCGAATTTTGGAGAGCGCAGTCTTCACGCGATGGGCCTCTGCGGGTGATACCCGAACTCTTAGGCTTTAGTGATTGGAGTTATAGCCTAGGGAACGACCATGACCGGGAAAGCGAGACAGGTGCTACGGTTGGGGGGTCTCTTTGATGGTAATGATGAGTAGGAGAAGCGTCAAGCTGGTTGGGATGCGGATGGATATTGTGTTTGTCGGGTTGGCAATCGTTACATCGACCTGAACATCTATTTCCAAGATTATTTCCTCCTTAGCTTGGATCTTGGACAGAGATTTCTAAGCCAACAGGGTACGATCATAGTCAAACTTCCGGTGTGATTAAGACAGATTCAAATTACTAGCACCGGCTGTGGAATGTGGAGTTATTCCCTAATGGACACAACGCGGAAGGATGGGCGCGGTCCATAACATACATATTAGTTTCAGGTAGTCTAGTACTTCTACAATCTACCTCTGTGGTATGTACTAGACTTAATTTTAGGCTTCAGCATGTTCCTCATGAAGCGAATCTGCCGTAACGCCTTCCGGCACTTTGCTTCCATCCCAGTGACTCGATTTGATGGGATTTACGTGAAGCAGGTACATGGTATCGATCTCTTCTAGACTTCGGTCTTTGGTTTCAATCATGAAGAAGTAGACAATGACAATGAGGGCCGCACAGCAACCCGCGAATACGAAGCCGTAGAAATAGTCAATCGAATCGGTAATGAATCGAGTGAAGAACGAGATCATGCTATATCAACTGGTCAGCGTCCGTCTTATGGCGATATGCAGTTAACACTTAACACTTACAAGTTCCAGAACCAGTTAGAGGCTGTGGCCAGCGCCATACACGGAGCCCGATATCGAGAAGGGTAGAGCTCTGCTACTACAGCCCAGACGAGGGGGCCCCAGGTGGTGGCAAATGCAGCAATCGCGAGACAAGAGAACACGATCAAAGCTGAGCCAGCTTGGGGCGTATTCATGGGGTTCGCCGAGTCTAGAGCGTAGTGGCCGACGAAAGCGTAAATGCTATTACGGTGCGAGTTAGCTTTGGCGAAGAATAATGTTGTACAACAAAACAAGCAACTTACAAGAAACACGCCATCATCCACGCTGCACCGGCTATGAGAGCCTTTCTACGGCCAACGTTCTGCACAACCCACAACCCGGCAATTGTAGTAGCAACATTGACCGTGCCGAGGATAATTTGCGTTACGTAGCTATCGCTGAGTCCAGTGGCCTTGAAGACGGTTGTTCCGTAGTAGAAGAAGAAGTTGGCACCGGTTAGCTGTTGACCTGCCTGGAGGACGACACCCAAGACGGTTCTGTACAACATTCTTGGCCCGGTAAAGATTTCGAACCAACTAGCTTTGCCGCTGCTCTTCTCTTCCTCTAGCTTGACTCGAATCTCGGTGATCTGATCGTGGACGCTGCGATGAAGAGGATCAACACCAGCCAACCTCGCGATCGTGGCACGCGCCTCTTCTTCTCGGCCTTTACGGTAGGCGTGTCGGGGGCTTTCGGGGAGGACGAGGATGCCAAGGCAGAGGATCAAGGACCAGAGGAAACCAAGGCCATTGGGAATACGCCACGACGCGCTTGAGGTCATGTCTGCGGTACCCCAGTCGACCATGTAACTGGTCCAGATACCGAGAGTAATGAAGAGCTGGTATGTCGACACAAGAATGCCGCGGATGATGGCGGGACTGCTTTCTGACTGATACATAGGGACAAGGACCGATAGCGCACCGATAGAGCAGCCGGTGACCAAGCGACCGACCGCAAATTGTACCCAGACAGTCTGTGACGAGATCTCTATTATGATTCCAACACATGACCATAGAGCCGAAAGCGATATGGCTAGCCGCCGGCCGAGCACGTCCGCAAGTTGGCCGGCTACGAGAGCGCCAAGCAAGCATCCAACAGGAAGGAGACCGACGATTGTTCCCTGTCTCGCGGCTCCGAATTCATACTCGCCACTCGAGTTCTTCTCGCCAAAGCGCTGGGCAAAGTCGGCCATTCCGAAGAAACCAGATATCTGACCACTGACATAGCCGAACATGAAGCCGCCTATACTGGCAACGACACCCAGGAAGATCGATAGGAAGGTAACTCTTTGCTGTTTCGCCGGCGAAACTTCTGGGGAGGCCTGCTCCGGCTTGGTAGCAGAGCCTACTTCGTTCGAAGGCGCAGCATTTGGTGTTTCCACCTGATCTGTATGTTGTTTGAGGAAAGGCATATTCGCCTATTGATGAGGAAAGGGGGGGAAGGATGAGGATGAGGATGAAAGACTTACAAGCTGGTAAAAGCTTGGTTCATGTAGGTTCCAACCCCTTAAGAAGCCATGGCCACACACCGGTTTTAAACCTTAGGGAAACTCTAGGCAAAGTCATTTCGTTTCCTCGAGGTACTGCGTCATCACCCCATCGGACTGGTGGCGCCGTGTCGCGAGAAGATTGTGTCGGATTCTCTTCGATGTCGATCGGCGGTCCCGATGGAACCATGGCAAGTCATAAGTCACCCACATATATGGGCCCATCATGAGCACTCACGCAAGTTGGCTCCGCTGCGGTTGGTCCCGACAGAGCCGCCATCCGGATTATCCGACCCATTTAGCTTCATTCCAGGTTATTCTTATGATAAGCGCCGGTCCCCGAAGCTCGACGTGCCCAGGGGCATCGGGAGATTCAACCTCAAATTATACGGACTCGCACGGAAGACAGCTCACTCCTGAGGACGTCTCAAGATTCCAGGTTATCGGTACGATTGTAGAGTCTTATCCTGACCGAGCATGGGAGAAGTCTATTTCTAACCCTATCGCACGTACGAGGCGACCAAAATGCGTCATTGGATGAGATTATCTAGGGGTCTTTTAGGGCGGCCGAGCAAGTACCGAGTCGGTCCTGTTGTGGAGCTAAAGCGGCTCTGCTCTGGGTCTCGAGTTCAACAGAATCTTCAACTCTTGCACTGTCACGGAGATGACTAGAAAAAAAAAATTCGTCTCCTTTTAAACAGGCAAGTAGATTGAAACGCTGGTGGTATAAGATATCGTACTAAAGAATTCACAGTAGGTATTCTCTGGTCTCGTGACGATTTCTCCTGGAGCGGCATTTTGGGGATGAAAATACATGGGAAGCTCCCTATGATATTTTTTTCTTCTTCATTTTCCCTTTATTTCCTTTTCCGCCATTGAAGCCATCTTCTGCTAACGCCATCGAATGACTGAGCTGGTCATGGGTTGCACCTCTGGGGTCGGTCCAGATCATTCCTTCGGAGTTGAGGCACAAATAACGGATATGAGAGTACCCCGTCATTAACGATGGATCCGGAGGCGAAACTTGGCGGGTCGTGTAGAACTCGGCCCTGCCTCATGCCGATGGTCGCTCTGCGTAGGTGTCCCTTACGAGGTGACTAAAGGAGACCTAAAGCTTTAAGACCATCAGCGACAACTTCGTCCAATTTACGCTTTGGAAGTTCAAGCTTCTCGTTCCATATCTCACCAGGCTACTCCTCCGGGTGGCCTCCGGACCTGTCTATTACGAAACCAGTTTTAATGAGCGCAAATGTGACAAGTTTGTCACCTTACGCACTGTTTCCTGCTTCTCCTTGATGAACTTCTTGCCGCGAATGGTCTCGATTGCATACTTGACGCCTTGTACCCTTTCGATCGCTGCAAGCAGCTGCTTTTGAGTAATGGCGACGTCGCTCAGGAAGAGATTACTTGTTCTTCGTCTCCTCCGGCTCCTTCAAGCCTCTGACAAGGGCAGCCGCGGTGTTCTCTTCGGTGCTGCAAGAGAAGTAGCCGTCTCCGTTGTCCCAGAACGTGAATTTCCATCCTTTCACTGAAGCTAGCTTCCTTCTTGAACTCATCAAGCAAAATAGACCCAATGACACCGCTGGCTCCTACAAGGACAATGCTCCGGAAGGAGATCATCTTGAGATCAAAATGGTCACAGGCGATTGTACTAGCATGAACTCGGCATAAGAGTCGGCAGATTGTATCGTGTCAATTCGTTAAGAGGCCGTGATGAATACTCCTTTTTCCTCAAGCCGCATTCTCCACGCCGTCGAGTGTCTTTTTTATACCATAGAGACATCCGACCCGACTCTATGATGAGCTACTTCGTGCCGGAACGTTTTACGCCTATGGTAAACGACTCTACTTTTAAGGTAGATTCATATTTCGCCTATTGGGGGTTAGTTATCTTGCGCTGCCATGTAGTAGATCATAGCACATGTAATTTCGCCGAGCCTTGTTCATTGAGGCATCGTCAAATGTGGCTGCGAATGTCCCTTGAACCTTGGAGGTTGGCGTCGAGTGATTATCAACCAAGACGTTTAGATTTGAAAGGCGCAGAATACATCAGATGTGTCAAGCATGAAGAGACTCCCATTCGATTAGGAAACACATTTCCTGGCGGGCATCGCGACATGGTCTACCGGGACCCTTTGGCTGTTCTTCCCATTACCGTCCCCGATCACAGCCATTTGAAACGCCGATGGCCTCTTCGCCGATAATCATCCCAGTGGCTAACTGTACCCTAGTCGCCGATGGCTTTGACCAGGAACCGGTGAAGGCAGATCATTTGCTGCGAATTGACCCAGTTCACCGCCTCCTACAATGAGACACGAGCACCAGTTGGCGATAAAGGGGTAGGCTTGTTGACAGAACGCTTCTAATTCTGGCCAACTTCCCCAAGCCGTTAGTCACGCTCCAACCGGCATTCCGGTATGGATTGAGCAGCGAAAGAGGCTACGTTGAATTAATCAACCATTTGCTTCTTCCTTTTGTAAGGCCAGCGTATAGGTACCTAGGTAATATATTACAAGGGATTAAAGTGAGACAATAGAGCATAATAGGTAGTCGAGAATCTTGAATGATACTTACTATGCATAGGTAGCCAGCTCCGGCATGGATACCTAATGCAACAGCGCCCCCTATGCCAGTATCTCTCCTACGACAAAAGACCTTGGCTGCATTTCTAAGCTTTAGAGATATGTGCCTAGCACGTATAAATATCAAATTCTCATGACTTAATTCCAAACGCTACCTGGTCTCGTACATTCAAACTCATCTTGAAATCATGACAAAAGGGGTATAATGGACCACCGACGTCCGAACTCCGTAGGCAAAACAAAGCATGCGTAAAACAATACGTCTTCATCATTGCGTCTCCCGATTATGTGCGACCCTTCAGTCCAACCACGCCCAACTCCCAGGCACTCTCCCACTATCGTAGGGAGCCAACTTGATGAAGGCGGCAACACTCAAGTCGAGGTCGGTGGCCTGACAGCCAACGCAACGATCGACGACAGTGACATCCACGCTCCTGTTCCCCTCGCCGGCCTCGACATAGTCCCTCGTAACCCTAATGGTCTTATAGCAAAGCGGATTCGCGTTGGGGTCCGTCGCCTGGCTCGCGGCGTCGAAGATGATGTGGGACACAGACGCGATATCTTGACTTCCAGTGGACTGTATACCGCAAGCACCCAAACCAGGTTCGTAGTATGTCAGATCGCCAGTGAAGACGTCCTTATTGCCTGGAAGAGGTAGGTTCTCTGTGCCGGATGAGCGGCGTGATAGACCTACCCCAAGGCCAATGGCCAATGGAGTGAGCACGAAGAGGAAGATGGCGGCAGGCAGTAAGATACACAGGAATAGGAAACGTCGGGAACGTCCGCAGTATGTTCGGTATGGGGGCAGAGCGGAATCTAGATGTCCGCGCAACGAAGCAGCGAGGGTAGGCTTTGCGGTGCCAATATCCGTAGTCGAGGCGGCGCGTATCGGAAGCGTAGACGGTCGACCCGAAGACTCTTTCGGTGGTTCAAGCTCGAATGCCGTCGAAGGTCGGGCCAACATGGATAAAGGTTCATCTGTAGAGTTTTGGAGGGGAGAATTCGACCTAGCAATGACTGTCGAGGTTTGGGTGGGTGGGTTATCGTCTCCCATTCCGGAAGTTGATAGACCGGCGGAGGGGAAGAAGGAGCATCTTCGTTGTGGTCTGCCATGTTGAAACGGCATTGGTAGCTTGGGAGAAGCTCTTTGACGTGTAGCGATAGATGGGTATAGCACCTAGGTAGGTACCTAAGGTAAGAGTAAACACGAAGGTCAAGGGGGAGACAATCCCAGGCTCTATTTTGATGTCCCGTTAACGGCGGTGATCAGTAGAAGAGTGAAATGGAATAAACGAAGGACAGCATCTTCCTTGAAGATGCATTGGAAAACAAAGAGGGAGAGAGAGAGAGAGAGAGACCAAGTTTGTATATAGACAAAATGGCAAACTTGATAGCATTCCCGCGAAGGCGAAAAGATGTCAGACTGGGAAATGCAAAAGAATGAAATAAAGAATAAAAAAAAGAAGTTCGGGTCGAGTAACGTCAGAATCCAAGTAGGTACAGTACCTAAGTAGGATGGATGCGGGGAATTCCAGGGTAGCTTCCCCCCCAAAGCTACGTCCTAGTCCCAGTCCCAGTCCTAATTCAGGTGCCTCAGCTGCCTCAGCTGCCTTCGCCTTAGCCGTAACTAGGTACATGTATACCTGACACTACCTATAGACTCCCCCCTAAAAGCAAAGGTCGAAGAGTAAAAGTACCTAACCTATACCTAAAAGAAAACAAAATAAAATCAACGTCGCTCTCACATATCCGGATGGGTATATCAAATAATAAACGACGCTCGAGAAACGCAACCCGCGTGACCAGCCCATTAACAACTCAAATATACAACGTTTAACCCTACCTAAGGTATTCCCTTCTCTCCTCCCTTCTAGTATGTCGGCCTACTCGAAAACCTACTAGCATCCGCCGGCCTCGCTGTAGAATGCTGCGAGAGGCTCGGACTATCCATCAAGCTGCGTAGCTGGGGACTACTGAAGCTACGGGACGATGTCGAGCTCCCGTCCCGAATATGGCCCTGAGGTCGTAACGGCATCGGTAACGACGGCAGTGACGCGGATCCGACCTGTAGGGGCGACGAATGCTGGCTGCCATCATTCCAACGCTGTTGCGTACCTGGAAGTGTGGTAGTCCGAGTATAATTACTGAGCAGTGGCATAGCCACCTGAGCATTGGCGTCGTTCGTATCGCAGTCCCGAGACAACTGGCTCTCTAAGTCGACCCGCCGAGGCAGACTCGCTGTGCTTACTTCTGCTGTCTTATAATATCGTATCCTGTCCTTTTCTGGAACCTGGGGAGGCACTATATCATAACTAGACGGATCAAGATATTGGATCCTGCCGCCCTGCGAATGCTTCTCTTCATCTTCATGTTTACGATCATTATGACGCGTGAGCCTCTCTGAGGCCAAATGTCAGTTGAGGAGGCGGATATGCAAGGAGGAAGAGCATACGCACCACTTATAATCTGAGCGAAGCTGAAGAGAATCAAGGCGCTAGAAAATATGGGAACCAGTTGGCCGAAACTTGTTGCGTCGTTTTCCGGGTTCTCGTTCTTCTCGTCCAGCTCAATCCAGCCTGACTTGTCTACCCATCTTCGGAGATCGAAGATGTATTTTGTCGAGATTATAATCACGGCTAAGCTAAGGCCCACACCAAATGCGAGATAGAACAGGAACACATTCTGCAAAATCTTCCTCACGGGCGTTCCTAGGCCGCAATATTGTCGGAATCGGTCGGCGATATGGGCTCTCAATCCTGGCCTGGTTCTCCCGCGCCGGAAGAACCGAATGGACTCGGCAATGATGGCAGCGCCGTAAAAGAGCAAGGTCATGATATACAAGTTCCAACCTTGGATTTTGTTACGAGGCGTCGACTGGGCGAGGTTGTCCTTGAAGAAGGTACTAGCAGTCGACGTCGTCTCCTTAACCGTATTCAACACTGTAGGGCCCCCGGTTTGAAAGCAGACGGCTGGTAGAAATATTGAACTATCAGTCACGTTTGCGTCTGGAACTCCAGTGGGAAACGGCATGTCCGAGTTCGCATTTTGGTTGGTCATAAGTAGTCCGGTGGCTATGAAAACAAACGTTATACAGGCGATGCGCAGGAGAGCGAGCCAGGGGAACTTCCAATAGTTTCGGACGATAGTGACCGATATGAGGTGCGTGGCACACGTAAGCAACATCATATTCGCGACGATATTGTAGTGGTATGCTGAAATCGAGCAGCCTTTTCCAAATTGAAGCGTGAGCGCATACGCCGCTCCAGTAAAAACCTGTTGGTCGCTACAGGCAAGGATGAGTGTTTCCAAGATGTCGGAGAAGCTCGTCCGGCGGTGTCTCTCTGCCTTTTTCCTATGAAGGTATATAATTAGCCAAGTCTTTCTTTATGTGTATAGATCTATGTTCTTACTTCTCGGTATATGTTGTCTTCCAGCCCCAGGTCTTTGCAAGCTGCCAGAATAATGACAGAAGACCGGCAGCTATTGCGAACGAAGTGACTGCAACGAAGACTCCAAGGATCTGTTCCATGTGAATTTGGGTTATGTAGCACGGAGCACAGGTATAAATCATACTCCTATACCAGCAATATCAGGATCCCCAGGGAATTGTCCCCTAGTGTAATTTCCAATTCTTGTAAACGGCGCTTCCACCACGGTTCTGCCATCGACAGTGGTGTTTTTACCCTCAACAGTGCAGTTAAGGGTGACGCTAAATCTCGCTTGGCACTCGGCGACAGATATATACGAACCCATCGTACTTGCTGAGCATTTGCTCTGCAGGTCAATGATAGTAGGAAAAATGGGGGTAGAAGCCAAGGAGCCTCTATGAGAAGAAAACCAAATATATATAGAATGTGTTCACGTTCAAACCCAACACATCGAACATCACTAATGCAACCCCGAGAGCGTGGCAGGACTTTTATCTATGAACCCTTGCACAACGGTAGACGTCGTGTAATGTTTCTCCCATAGATGCATTACAAGGGGGTAATTCACGAGTTGTGCCAGACGATTACAATATCAAACGGACAACATGGGCATTTGAATCCTTCGAACCAGCAAATTTTACCTCCATGAGGTTCTGGGCCAACCGGGACTGGAAGAACCATCACCAGATAAGGAAACAAAGGGGGCGATATCTCATCATCAGCCGCCTGGGAGTGTGAAACTATGCAGGGGGTCTTAAGACCGTAACTTCAAAAGTCTCCGTGTCTTATATACTCTTTCGTACCAGGTAATCATGTTCATCCGTGACGGGCCATATGTCCAACGCATTCTCTCGCAGCATTTAGGAAAGGCCGCCGACCTATTTTCAACGCGGAGCCCTCGAGCTAGCTGTTAGATAGAACGGATACGCAGCATGCGGGTTCACAGCAGAACTTGCACAAGGCCTATAAATATAAAGACCTGCAGAATTCGGTAATCGGGTTCCCGACTGGAGGCTAGGACATTTTGTAGTTGTTGTAGTTGTGTATTAACTTTTCTAATGGTACACTGGCCGCATTCGTTGGTCTCCAACGTACGAACCCGCCGTACCACCAGCACAGGCGGATGGTCTAAATATGGAACAAGGCTATGGCGTAAACTCCACTCTTCCATCGCCACATTGCCGGGAAGGCATTTGTTAATTAAGGTCTTTTTGGGTAGAGTGTGAGCGTCTAGACGCATTGGAAGTAAATGATATTGGGCGAGCAATGGTGTTATGTCTTCAGCATAGTATACTCGGGGAGCAAGGGGGAAGGAGGGTGGGAACATACCACTGTGGTGTAGTCTTGAGGTCTAGGCACCTAGGAATAGATAAATTCAGCCTTCCAGGATTGGAGACCGATGAGTGACGGGGTCATCTCTGGCAGAATAATATAAGTACAAACCAACAATTCCAACAATTCCACGTCTTATTCCATAGCTGCTGACGCGCTGCAACGTAATGCGGAGTGCGGTTCCATCACAAGTGTTTCGAGCCAGGGTCAATTACCGTTTTCGAACCAACATGATAGAATATTGAAGTTGGGGACCAAACGATAGATCAGCCGAAGCAAGAGTTGGACCTAGGTAATGTGACGTTTACAATGGTATCTAAATTCGAGGCTAGAAGGGTGCATGAAAAGTAAGATGGGTAGCTGACGGGGGTCAGACGACGTTGTGGGAATACCACTTTACTAATGACTTGGGTAGAAGGCTATGCAGCAATATCCTGCGTCCTCAGCGAGAGCATACCACTAGATAAGCCTGGTGTTATCCTTCCTATATGTCTTCTCTAATGTTCACTTCATAACTAAGCAAACAACATGAAGCCAGCTAGATCAGTGGAACTCGTAGAATGTATTTCGCAGACACAACTCAGTAATCCAAGAGCAGAGTCATAACAGGAATCTGTAAACTGAGTTGGCAAGTGTGCTCTTCGCACCTTAATTGCCGAGTCCGCCATATCAATGGTCGGACGGCAACTCTCCCATGAGATTGAGGAGAGTATCCAACTACCACTAGAACTGAAGACATTACAGTACAGTTAAGTACAACAGAACAACGAGGAAGAAAAAGCGAACCAGATCCAGTCTCCTTTTTGCGTCCACACCACCGCAACTCCGCGCTATGTCAAAATGTCACAACCGGTCAGGTCGCCAGGCTCTCTCCTACTCCATCTACCCGCCTAGGGTGACTTATATACCCAGGTAATCACACGAAACGCCCAAGATAGACCCCTGAGGTCTCTCGTTATATAAAGATATGCCCTGTCTCAAAACGCCGGAACCATGATTTGGTGGGAAAGAGCGGAAACCATAACATCAAGAGGCGCCGCCTCTAGGGTCGCCGGGACGCCTTTGTAGGTCACCTCGCGCAGGTCATAAGTACAAGCTGGTGGTGATAACTGCATCATCTTTCAGTGCAGCATCGCACACCGAGCTAATAGTCCGTCCCGGTTAAAACGTTGTGTGCGTTTGCAGTTTGGTACAAGGCCCGGCACTGCCCTCGATTCGAGATCCCCGGTACAGGGAGTCGATCGCCCGAGAGAGCAATGTGGCGATAAAACGTATCCTCACGGATCCCACCCGCCTCATTGTAAAGAAAAAAAAAACGAAATAACAATGCATTAGAGTCAGCAATACGGTATAAATAGGTAGATGATTGAAAAGCGTAACCTGGTTTCGAGCTTCGAACCTCAATGGGAGTTGTCTCGATATAAGCTTGCTGGTCGGATGAAGAAGCGAAAGACAGGTCGAAGCGTTTGACCGTCGTGTCAAGATTGGATGATGAATAGCGTCAAATGCTACCTTTGTTCTACTTCATATTCCGAACAGGGTGTGGTTTTTTTTCTCGTTTTTTCCCCCTTCATTTTCTCGTAGATGTTTCTTCTCGTATCTCCGTCCGAATCCCTCTTACAAAGTTTCCCGTTCTATGTCCAGGAAGATCAAAGAAAAGAAGCAGGTGGGATCATTGTGGGTAGACCATGCTGAAATCGAACTCATCCATGTGCTGCGGTACTTCGGGGTAAGCTGTCATAGGGGTGACAGTTGCGGACGATGAGAGGGCCGAGCCGAACTGAGTCATGTGGTCTTGGGGAGTGATTGTCGAAAGATCTGAAGTGAAGTTTGGTGGTATGGTGTTGGGCGACATGCCGGTGAAATTGAAGTCGGCAGATGAAAGGGGCATTCCGTTTATATAGGTGAGATCGGTGTTGACGACGAGGTTGCTATAGTCGACGTCGGCAAACATATTGCTGGGCACCTTGTGCGGGATGTTAAACTCGGGAGGATACGACTCCATTGCCGTATCGGTATCTACCATAGGTTGGTTTACATCTTCTTCGCCGTCGTCTTCGTCGTCCGGCTCGTTCTTATTCACCCAGATCTCCTTCATCCAGTTCTTCAGCTCGCTCATTGGAGGCCAGTCGCCGCCGCCCTTACCGCCACGCTTGTCTTCGTCGCCACGGTTGTTCCCATTGCCCTTATTCTTCTGCCTCGATGGCTTCTCCTTGAAGTGAGTCCTGCGAAGGTGGGCGGCCGCGTTGTAGTATGCGCCGTACTTTTTCTGCGCTTTGCAGGCCTTGCACTTACTGAGAGGGTTGACGGCAGGGATCCCTATCGGGAGGCCATGGGCAGCCGGGTCGACGCAGATCCATTTCTTTACGGTGGTTTGGTGTTTGGCATCCCTGTGACGGCGAAGTTCATGCTCGCCCCTGAATCCGTCTTTGTGCTCGTCGCACTGGTCACAGTACACTTTGGGCTGTTTCGGTCGTACGTATTTGGTCTTCGTGATAGCCGTCTTACCATCCTTCTTCGCACTGGTCTGTGACTCGGCAATGTTTTGCTCCGCGCTCGGTTTTGGCTTCAGAGGCGCATTCAAGGCTCGTTGGCACTGCTGCTTCAGGGTATCTTTAGCTCGAGCCTTTAATGATGAATTCGATCTGGTGCTTGCCATGCTCGCACTGGATATCGATCGTTCCATGTCTGACGCGAGGAGTGCGTCGGTAGGGGCGGAAGCAGCATATTGATGTGCGAAGGGTGGCGCCAGACTTGATCCTACGGCGATGAGGGCGTCTTCGCTACAGTACGGTCGCTTTCCCAACGGCGAATTATCACCACTGCTGCTGTTCTGCTGGGGCCCTTCTTGATAGTACATGTCGCCGCCTTGCGACATTTGCGACCCGAGGCTCATCATGCGAACGCCGCCCGAAACAGACTGGTTATCGAACAAACTGTTCTGTCGGGTCATCGGCGCCGTGTCATACGTTGGCGCCGTAGTCATCGAACCGCAGACGGACACATTAGTAATATTGAACTGAGGTACATCAGCTTCATGACTCTGAGAGGGCACCGATGAACCAAAAGAGTCCACCGCCGGTGGAGGTTCCTCATGAAATGGATTCTGGGCGAAATAGACTTCAGGGTCGAGCATCACACCAGTCATAGGACCAGACTCGGAGAGAGTAGGCATTTCATGTCGATGTTTCGAGGACTGGGAGGAACGCATAGACTGCGAATGGGCAAGGGCGTAAGACGACACAGGTTCGTCCTTGTCTACGTAGTCCACCATGCTAGCATTTCTGATCTGCATGCTGGCGTTATGTATCCGCGATAGAGGGGATATCGGAGCACTGCCAGTAAATGGGCCAGCTGACTGGGTAGAAAGATTTGAACCGAGGCGGTCCATCTTCTGTGATGCTGGAGCCTGCTGGGACATGGTCCTAGCACGCTTGACGGCGTGGGCATTATGGTTATGTCGGTGCTAACGAATGCCCGTCAGTATGCCCAGCCATGTCATATACAAGGTCTTATTTAGAAGTGAATCTTACAGATGGTCGTGCAGCGCCGTCATGACGACTATGCACATGGACACCATTGCTGCGAGGAACTGTATTACTTCTCGACATGCCATCTTGGTGGAAAGGGGTGGCAGGTACAGTAGTAGTACTTGACAGTTGGAACTCATTTGGGACAGCAGAAGCATCATGAACGCTCGGGCTCGAGGACTGAACTATTTGCGATTGATAGACAGAGTTCTGTAACTGCGATATTTCTTGTTGCGCTCTGCGAAGATCCTCGTCCTTACTTCTCATTGCCTCCTGGTGCGCGGCATCCCTCTGCTTCAATAGGGTCCGAAGTTTCTGGATCTCGAGATCTTGATCCGTACAATGACTCATGATGCTGAAAAAAGTAGACTTGTACGGGAGTGGTCAGTGGTGGGATGTGAATCAAGAATGCCGAACGCAGGCGGCAAACGAGGCAAGATTTGCTGCCTCGGCGCTTCACTCTTCTTCTTTTCCTCCCCTTTCACACTAAGACAAACAAGCCTCGCTAGGTAGACCCTCGACAGGAGAGAGGCGCGAAACAAGGATGATTGTTGTTTTGTTTGTCTCGTCGACGAGATTTGCCCGGCGAGAACAATACCTATCGACGGACTGAAATCCGATCTGGGAAAGTATGGGGAAATTAAAAGAACGAAACGCAGACTTCGATATCCGAGACTGGAAAACCAAAGGATCTTGCTTAATTATGTACCAGTCAGTCAAGACGAGGCTTTGGGGCCATGCGCGGCAGCGGGTCTGTAATCCTCGTTCTCTTCCACGATACGCTTGCCCAATTTTGCATGTACCGGTAAGTAGGTAGGTATTTTAATTTACGAGAATCCCGCCGGCTTAGATCGACTCTTGGCTTGCAACCTGGCCAGGTTTGGCTCCAAACCCTTGCAACGTTGAATGGATGCCAAACAAGCTAGCGTCCCAGGAACTTGTGTGATTTGACAGGGCACAAGAGGATTAGAGGGACGTCAGTCGATGCTAGCTTCGCTGAGGGGGGGGGTGATTTCCGGAGGGTAGGATGGGCCGCTGTGGCCTGTCAGACGTGTGCTCTGCTGCAAGAGAAGCCCACTTTGGTCTTCGACTTTGAGACTTGCTGACAGGCCGATGGGAAAAGCTCGCACCATCCGGAATGTCTCGCTCTGCAGAATACGGCAACGCCTGGTTGACTAGTACTCCTGCAAGTACTCATGGTCTAATGCGATGTAACCTGGCAAACTGTAGAGTGAGTTCAACGCTGGACCCTCCGCTATGGGACCTTACAGGTCAGTTTTCCTACCTTCTAATGCCCTTTACCAGGGGGGCCCTCGCCCGAGTGACGCAGCCAGCCAATTCATCGATCAACCCTTTTTTTTTATTTTTTATTTATTTATTTTTTTTTTTTTTTTACTGTACCCTACCCAATATTGCTGTTTCTGCAAACCCCATCAGGGTAACAAAAAGAGCCTGGCTTCGAAGAAACACGTAGCGTGGGTAGGGTACTGTGTGAAGTTGTTACCGAGTTATCCTACTCTATACACATGTGGTCAATTACTGATAATTACTAGAATCCTAAAACGTCTTAGTAGTCAGGTAGTGTACCTTGGCCCAGTAGATGGTAGATGGCCTTGCCTTATTGAACAGAGTCTAATGAATAATTAAAATTGTAGCGGTATTATCAGTTCCAATTTTCGTAATGAAGAGTTGTCGAATTCGGTATTAATGAGGAGGGGATGGCGATCCACTTGGATCTCAATATGCCAGATAATAACGATAATAAACCCCCCCCCCCCCCTCTCCCCCCTCCTCTCTCTTAGCAGCTCTCTGTGTACATGGATACCTACACTACCTTGGCTACATCAATGATGTAGGTAGATATGTAGATAGCGGTAACTCCAGGGCCTAAAACGGAACTGATAAGAAACCGAAGACGATGGGAGAAGTATAATTCCGTATGAATAGGTAGCCAACAGCCAACAGCCAACAGTCAACAGTAATATTGGCAGGGCCCCATGAGACCCCGATAAGCTTAATGAGGCTGGATTGCAAATGACCGGGAGCGCGTACATACGGTAGTAAGTTGGGCCGTGGCAGCTTGCAAGTCCACGATATTGAGATTTCTCTGTAATATTTGAACGTCCTTCCGGATTTTTCTCGTTTCACGGGGAAAGCCACGCATGCACCTCCAGTCATGCACGTTTCCTTTGTCCGTTCCCTCCCTCGTCATCATCCAAAGCGTGGGGTTGCATACATAGAAAGAATAACTCATATGTACATACAGACATACGTGCATTAGGTACATACCCAAGGTACGGACAGATAATACGGCCAAGGAGCTAGGTATGGAGGCGAAATCTCGTCGGCTGCATCTTGCATTGCGATAGGATCTACATATTCATCGGACTCGGTCATGCGCCGGTTACTTGCAACGGCCGTCCCTCTCGCTTGAGAAATCCATCCATGGATGTCTGGCCTGTTGAGGCCCACTCGGAAGTCGCTCATCTTCCTTTCCCCAGCGCCCGCACGGAGCACAGACGCTTGGAAAAGGCGGAAAAGGGAAATACCCATTAGTAGCCCCATAGATGGAAGAGCGTCCAGAGCTAGCCACGCATCGGTCTGCAAGGGAGAACCTCGTGCCCATCGTTCAAGGGAAGATGCATGCAATAGCTTGCATATCCTAGATGCCAGTGTTTGCCTTGTTTTTGTGACGAATTCAGCACTTATTGGATCTTAGCGAGTTAGTGTGTTGTCCAAAGAGTGAGGCGACCACCCCCGCGACCCTTTTGAGTGGCTGAAGATTCTTTAAGCGGACCGGAACCCTGGCCGGCAGCGGTGGGTCGCGCCCCAGGACAACCCAGGACTTTCAGACATTGTATCGTAGTATGAATAATGGATATTGGATCCTGAGTGGTAGTCGTTGCATATGCTCCCACATTCTGCTGGCTGCGGCTATTACTATGTGTTGCCTCGAGACAGAGTGATAGAGCCTTGCTGCATGTCTGAACCAGCAGACACAACAGCAGAGCTGTGAAGGTTGATATACGATAGACAAGTCACCCACAGAAGAAAAGGTGCGTCTTCATTCGGCTAGGTAAATGTCAGCACAATCTTGGTCCGCTAAGATACTCACCGATCTATCCATCCAGTCCTTGAACTTGAGGCTGCTGGCGGATATCCTATGATACGCAACAAGTTGAACACCTGGTACACACCTTTTTTTTTTCCTTTCCTTTTGCTTTCGGCTGACCGCCCGTCTATGCATGTGCGGCCATAGTCCTAATGCATACCTGAAATGACAGCTTATGAGTTGGGACTGTGCTTCTCGGCCAGCCAAAATGGATGTCGGTGAGCCATCGTAAAACCCAAGGGACTTGTCTCGGACGCCATTGGCGGCTGCCACGTTCGACTCCAATCAAGCCACATTTATCAGAAAAAGAGATCAAGGATGCTGACGTGGAAATGTGATATTAATTCTCAGTTTCCGTCATGACGAGGTCTAAGCCTCGAAATCCGACGCAACCTTGATGCCCTAGTGCCGTTGCGAAATTTCTATCGACGAATTCGTCTAATCTATCTCATGACTTCATGTTGCTATTTGCGTCTACTATCCATGATATTGATATATCGCAACAGTTCTCGAAGTATATAAGTGCTAATATCCTAACCGCTAGATGTCACGTCACCAAACAAATAAAATTTGCACTGAATTCTTGTTGGTGGCTTGTCATATGGTCGCATCCATCTGATCTCATAATTATTTTTTCAGGCACTGTCTAGGATTATCTACTAAGAGCTGTAGGCTGTTTGTTACTCAAAGTCAGCTGTGACGGCTGCGGGCAGAAGCGCGTTCCGGACGTCAGAGCATCGTCATCCATCGGATAAGTGGATATTCGACAACGAAAACGTGCTCGATTGCAACGGGTGAGATTAGATGGTAACTTGTCTTATTGCCCTCCCCTGGATCTAAACTAATAATTAAAAAAAAGGGCCTAGTGTGACATCTCCAACAAATAGATGCTATGTAGATAGCCAATCGATACAAACAGGCGCTGGCAATGCTGACAGCTTTGCGTGCTTACTGCTCGCAGATGAGGGAACACCTATACTGACCACCCAAGCCACCCTACCTGGAGAAGATGCATCTCGAACTAGAACTATAGCACATAGATTGCTGGTGAGACTATTACCGGCAATTCTCCGCGAGCAGCCGGTCGAGCCCGCCAGGCGTGGACCCTCCGGAGCGAGATACCGATCTAGATCGGTGACGCTACTCGGCGGTGGTGAGGCGTGAGGCATGTACATACATACATGTATTGGATGCGTGCCATTTGTACGTTGGCACATGCTAGGCAATGAATTGAATGAATGGTATAACCCCAAATATTAAAATGATTCCCATCTGGATGTGATGGATGTTGAAGTCGTTTGGTATCTGATAGTCCGGTCGTGCCAAATAAAGGGAGAAGGGGGGAAGGGGGGGGAGCCATCTCTAAGTCGTCGAGAGCAGTATGAAAGGGTGATTCGCAATGCTCGCATGTTGGTAGGCTCCAGAATGGTGGAACAACATTGAACTTCCAATACACGTGCATAACATACTTGTATGTATGTACATGCCTACTTATGTACCTAACATTAAGCTTTACGATTACCTAGAGTTCACGTTGCCACCTGTCATTCGTTTTCCAACCAGATGACGCTCGTCCTTTTCGGGAAAGTGGGAGGCTGGCAGGCAGCTGGCAGGTCAGGTACCTAGGTATGCTTCGGCAGAATATCGGATCCATCGATAATGCCACCTTGGCCATCTTTCGTCCTTATCAGCTTCAATGTTCTAGCTGCAGCATTGCATGTCCACTGTCCGTTGAAGACGATACAACTTCAATACAGATTCAACCACAGTTACTTCGAAACCCACCTTGACCGCCGTCACTCATGTACAGCCAGTCCCTCGCGTCCATGTAAGGTACCCCGAGACAAAACGGCATCATGCGCCGTTACGGTTTTCTTCTTTTAAGCGCGCTGCTGCAGTTGCAGCTAAGTCAAGCGCGCCAGCCAGGATTCAGCATTCACCATGATCTTCTAGCATATCCTCAGGTACGTAGACCTATAATATGTTCACATTCTATCTACCTGCATATAGTCCCTCTTCACTGGGTGTCACATATATTAATCGATAAATCAAAACATAGTTCGAGGTAGCCTTCTCAGAGTCGTATATATCAGAAAGAGAAGCCCAAGCTCTAGTTGAAAAGACGAGCCCTTCCCATCCTAACTACGATGCCGACTTCTCCAGTCAGACGGATCTTGCATCCAACATCCGAGCTACCAATGATGCGTACGATGCCGACACCAATGTCAATAGTGATCAGAAGATTGCCGAATCTTATGAGATTATGAACATGCCTCCGAATCGTTACCTATGCGCTATACCAGTTATTGAATCTCCGCCTGCCCCGAACAAGACGGCCACGGAGCTAGCCAAGGCTGAAGAGGCTCGCGAACTCGCAAGAGCCTCAGCTCATGGCTGGGACCTAATCAGTGGCCTCGATGGCACCTGTCTCTACTACATGTCTGGTTGGTGGAGCTATAGCTTTTGCTACGGCCGCGACGTCGTACAGTTCCACGCCCTCCCCGCCAGTGTCAAGAGTGGACCGCCTGTCAGGGACATTAATACCGCAGAGTACGTACTCGGCAGAGTCCCTGATGCCCATTCAGGCCCGCGCTCTTCACGTCGTGGCCAATCCAACCCGCCCAACGACAATGGGCAGCGTACTAGTGCGCCGCCGAATACAGAACTGCAAGTCAAGGGCGATCAGCGATACCTGGTTCAGAAGATGGGAGACGGTACCATCTGCGATCTGACTGGCCGGGAACGGACTATCGAAATACAATACCACTGCAGCCCAGGCAGTACTCAGGACCGCATCGGCTGGATCAAAGAGGTAACCACGTGCGCGTACCTCATGGTGGTCAACACACCCCGGTTGTGCGCGGACGTGGCTTTCCAACCCCCTAAGGAGGAGAGGGCAAACGTAATCAGCTGTCGCGCTATCGTGTCAGAAGAAGACCAGGCCAAGTGGCATGCGCAAAAGACGTTGGAAGCGCAGGCAGCTATGGTGGGACGGATTAAAGAGGACGTGAAAGCCCCTGTTACTATTGGTGGTGTCGTCGTTGGGGGTAGACAGATGCTTGGCCAAGGCGATGATGGAAAAGAGGCACACAAGCTAGCCCCACCACGAAACTTCCGCAACCCGAACGTTGCTCCCCTCGTCGAGGTGGTGGCCAAGGGAAGCAGTAAAGAAGAAGGCAGCAAGGTTCAAATACTCACTGACGAGGAGCTGGCCAAACTAGATCTCAGCCCCGAAATGATCGAAGAGCTAAAGAAAGAATTACAAAAGCTGGCAGGCGATAGGGGCTGGAAGTTAGAGGTCGTCGAGATGCCCGGTGATCCTCGAGAGATCCGCGGGGTGGTTGATACAGACGAGGAGAAGGAGTCTGATGGCGAGGATGACGGTGAGGACACAGGTAGCGAGGAGAAGTTCTTCAAGGAGGAGCTATGAGATACCAGGCACTAGCATAGCAACAGGCGTTACATGGGTAGGATTAATCGAATTGGTGTCATTAGTAAGTCCTTGACCAGGTCTTCTTTACTCGGTTATAGTTTCACGGGTTATATTACAGCAATCAAAGACGGCCACCGCTCGTGTACAATACCTTAGGTACCTATTCACCCACAGCAAGTAGGCGACATACATTGGCAAGTCCACACACCTGGACACACACACACACACACACAACCAATGTGCCCCTGCACCGTTCCGGTCGCCGGCGCCTCTCCTAGCGAGCGAGAACGGCCGAAACCCTACCGGGGCTTGCCGGCAAGCACAAGCAAAGATAGTAAAGCAAACTAGGGAGGCATATCTCTGCTTCCCTCGCCACCTCTGACATTTCACTCTTTGCGCTGTCTTATGGGGAGTGGTAGCCCGGTAACATATACTTGTTAGGCAAAATAGAAAAACATGTAATGAGTAAGCAGACTAGGCTGACTGGCCATCTCAATTAGTATATTTAGCATCCCTTTACCGGCCGACTGGGAGGACGCTGAAGTGACCTGAGGTAAAGATCGATGTTTGCACGTAGTCGCATGCCGGAGGAGCGAAGGATTGCCGCATAAGAGGCTTGCTACGTAATTACCCGTTGTGTGTCGACTAACTGCTCCCCAGGCTCCGACACACTCTCTTCAGGAGTCCAACCTAGGCTGGTTTGCCTCCATAAACATACAAAGCTATGTGTGAGATGGCCTATATTATATCTTAATATTTATATCGACTCTAGGAGCTACACCATACACTGCTGCTAAGTGGTCCCTGACCATCTGTCCTATTACGAAGTAGCTATTTCTGAACCGACATGTAGAAACCCTAGCTGGCTGGAATGTGCACTGGGCCATGTTAACAGGTTACAGATGAAGTCTTCGTTGGGAAGTAGGGAAGACATAACATGTGAATATAGGCTTATCCTAGGCCATTCCCGAAAGAACTTCGCCTGGACAGAATGATTTGACAAGCCGTTAGAAAACCACTGTACCCTGTACCGATACTGGAAACTAAAGGCAGTAGAAAGTCAGCTAAGACTGGAGAATGCAAATATATCATTGGGGCGTAGCCAATAACTCTGGATGTCCCGAGGAACAGAGCCGACTCATGTAGCCAAAGCTTGAAGTCGATGCTGTGCCATATCAAGACTTAAATATAATATAAGGAAGCACTATTCGTATTCCGAAGAATACGATAGGCAGGGTGCCACGTCATCATTGCAGGCATTGCAATACCTCCAACAGTCGGCCCTTGACGGCCATTATGCCCGTGGCCGGGAATGGATATAATGACGACTAGGCCACCTCTGAGGAGTAGTAGGGGATGCGAGTCGCCATACTAAATATTGTCTACCTATACAAGCAAGAATGCAATCGACCGAGTCGGTACAATATAAGCTGAGTGTCTTGATCTTTGCAGCATTTGGCGCAGTTGCCTTTGTCCATACTTGAATTGACCTTAGGTGTCCCTCGCGCTATATATGTAATAGCATGATTCTATCTCGTATATTGTGTGGGATTGCCACTTGCGAGAGGAGAGGTAAGTAGCTCACTTATATTATAAGATAGGTATACACACTAAGTGAAGCGTTATAGGACAAGTGAAAATACACCGTAGGGAACCTCTATGGTCATATTTTGATTTGAACTTATGAGCATCTACGAGACGGCTAATGAGATGAATATCTCAGGTACCTACAGCGGATTTCCAATCATAATGAACGTTAAGAAGCTGTTGATGCCAACTGTAGGTACTGCGAGTGTTTTGAGTGGTCGGATGAACCTAACCTAAAGGGAGAAGCTGAATTCCATCTCAAGGATATCCTTTCTTTTGGCCCGCCTAGTCCCCGTCCCTAAATAATTGAACCCGTTCGTGACCTACCTACGACACTATGTAGTAGTAGGATATCGGGAAGATGAGATGCTAAAAATGTCCAGGCTTAAGTAGTCAATTGGGTAGTCAAAAATACCTTATGACGAAAGATTCATCCGCCTCATTTCCAACCTCAAAAGACGTAAGCGAATTGAATTGATATCGATACTGGTCTTACTAACGGCCGTAGGCATAGCCATAGACGAACACATTAAATTGGTAAATCTTTACAGAGAAATAGGCTACAGGTAGTCAAGGGTTAACATACTGTCGTTCAACAATTACGATGATGATGAACATGACAAAGCGATGCTCCCGACGATGACGAAATTCATGAATTGGGTCTATATAACTGTCCCACCAACGTATGTATGACCAGCCAAGGTGTTTGGTATCGTGTGGGGGTTTCTAAGAATGGCTCTCTTTCTGAAATCCCTTACCCTTACATTCCAGTACGTACATGTAGGATTTGCTGACGGCTCACTGGTGTAGGTGTTGCGATACACCTTGTTCGCAAGCTGTTGTGTCTGTATTCAACAGACGCTAGGTAGTCGGCACAGAACCTACATGTAGGCTGTGATGATCCAATGGCATTAAGTATCACAACAAGGATAAGTTGGATGGGGTTGAAAAGAAATAAAAGACCCCTGTAGCACTGCAACTGTCAGAAACGATCACCTTTAAATATCCCTGTAGAAGCACCAACTCAACCAATCGCAGCATTTCCCACCGCCGTGGAAGCCAGGTCCCTCTCGTTCCGGCACACGCGGGCCTGCAACTAAAAACGGGTCAAAAGCTTTACCAGGGCTGGCTGGCTTCATGTACATAGGACCTGCCAGGCAGCCAGGCACTGGTACTATATTAGTATGTATGGTATCGTATGGATTCATGGAAATAATGTTAACCTCATATCAGCAGTAAAATGTACATAGTATGTTTCCAAAGTGAAAAGCAAGTTACGTCTTTAAAAATGAACACCTGCGAAAGAGTCTAACTATATGTAATAATAAGTACAAAGACACAGCCGTTCTAGTCTTCTTAGGAGTTACATGTACCTGGTATTAGAGTTAAAAGCAATACCTACATACCTAGGTAATGAAGCTATCATGGAGGTACTTATTAGGTACATGTTTCCTTGCTAGAGCTACAAACGAATTCCTTGTTCCTGGCAAGACCTTGCGGGCCCAACATACCTGGGTACCCTACTGTAGTGTAGTACCTCATTAAGAATCCCTGTCCTGCAGGTGCCCCTTAGATATATGTAGGTACATCAGTTCTACTATGTAAGATCCCGATATGAAGGGACTACACTACACTAGACGGGGTGCCTCCGAACAGACATGCGACCCGCTCAATAACACGGCATACAGCCATACATACAGCCATACAGCATTCCTAGAGGGAACAAGGAGATGAAGCAGGAGTCTCCCTTGTTAGAATTCAGCTATCGATAGCCTATGAAGGAGAAACTAGTGGATGCTCTGCGTTCTCTCCCAATTCCCATGCAATTCACGATTCTGTCGTCGTGAAATCACCGTCATGCTCCCTTTGCTCTAACCTCATCCTATAATCGTCCGGGCGATAGGTCTTTTTCCAACACAGAAGCCTTGGCCGATACCATCTCTCGGCTTATTATTGTTATTGTTGTTTTTTCGGCACTGATTCTGTACAGTGCTTCTACTTTCTTAGCTTCAATCTTTGTTCCTATTCCTGCTGATTCCTCCAATGAGCCAATCATGGGCACAAGTCACTGAGACACAACCACATATCTTTCCACATCCTTTAGTGTAGCACCAAGCGGAATTTTCTCGCCTCTTGGAATTCTTGCAAACGCTAGATTCCAAGACTGTCACTCAATCATATCTCATTCGAGTTGCTTCAACTTGTACTATCCCAAGGGACTGCGAACTGAAGGCTGTGTTTTAGGAGAGCAACGACAACACAAGAACCGCCCCTATATGACCTAGAGAGTTCTCTAACACTGGTAATTACTTCGAGCTGCCAAGCCACGGTCTTGCGAAATGAATCGCTGACTAGCTAATAACAATAACAGGACAATTGCAGCGGACCTGGTCATAAATCGCCGTGTTAAGACGCTCAAGCCGTCGGGCCACCCGACCACCGATGACGCCTCGTACTCTACGCCTCTGAGCGCCGCGATTCTCTACACTGTTTCCTTTTCTCGACATCGAAAAAGCAACCACTTCAAAAGCTCGAGAGAAAATTCCCCGTATCCGTGTTGAACACTATTTTACCTACCGCATCATTATCTTCTAAAACACCCCATTAATTGCCAAGGCCTAGTTGTTCATTATCCGTCTCCAATTCTCATTTCTTATACGGGGAGTTGGACAGGATAAGTTCTGGACGGTGGGTTTGAGGATTCTGTGTCTCTCTATCTTCAATTCTTCTTGACAAAGGATACCACGAGAGATTACAATACACCATACCGTCATGGATGGTAGCGGGGGCCAGAAGGAAACGCGCGAGCGTTCGTATTCTCGAGCGCCTTCACGAACCAGTACCCCTGGTACTGCGAACACCCATATGACACCGAAAAGCGCGAATAGCTCTTCTTCCCACCTGCGAGATACGAGTCACACGGGCTCATATCCGACGCACAAACATCACCACAGCCAATGCGGCAGGATCCCCGGAAGTACCCGACCTATGCTGTCTGGAGGGGCTGGTGATGAGTTGAGAAGGTCGGTAGCAGCAGCGTCGAGTCTACTGCAAGAGAGATTACAACAAGAAAGAAATGAAAGGCGGATGAGCAGACAAGGTACCGACTTGATTACACCCATTGGTGATATCCGAGATAGAGGTGTGCACGACTCGGCCGTAAGAAGGAGTGCGACCGCTACAGGACGACGACAGATGCCAGATTCGGCCTTGAGTGATGAACAGATCAAAGACACTGGTATGGGAGCCAGACAGACGGAGCAGGTAGGAAGTGTTCATGATAATGCGCGTTTACCCAGAAAGTTGCAGCCTGCTGACTTGGATGCGAAGACCCTGTCGAAGCTGCACACGCAGAATTTCGATCTGAAGCTAGAATTGTACTACCGGCGAGAAAAACAGGTGGCTCTCGAAGAGAGGATTGAGAAGCTCGAGACTCAATTTAGCGAGCTGATTGACTCCAATTCCAAGCTCCAGTCCCAATACCAGCAGCTCGAAAAGCGATATAGGGAGGCGATGGAGATTAATGATAGCATGCTTGTCGAGATGGAGCGAAAGGACCAAGCTATCGGGGATGCTGCGGGCGTGATAATTGCAAGTGAAGCATATATCGAAGAGTTGAAGAGAGAGAGAGACATGGTTAGACGGGTCGAGGCGGACGGTTCATATCGCCACTCCCCCTCGAATGCGCCGAATCCTGAACCTGCGATGACTGCTGCTTCAAAGCCGACGAACCTCGGTGTATCACCCTTACCTGGAGATATCAAGAGTCTCACACGCATGTCTAGCTTCCTTTCAGACCACAGCCAACAAACCGAGAACCTACGAAATGCGGTCTTGAAAGCACGAAACAGTGGAATGCATCTGCGCAAGGTTTCTGGGTCCAGTGCTGACCCTAGCGAGATTAATCGTCTCGCCAGTCCCAGCCTCAGCATCCTAAGTGAGAGTTCTTTCCCCAGTATATACGGTGTGAAGGATGCAGAAGACAAGTCAGAGGACCGGCGTTCGGGTGGCATGGCAACGATGGATGGCAGCCAAGTCGACCGTTCCCCGACACCGACGAAGAACACGAGCAGACAGAGCTGGGCTGGCCAGATGCCTGTGGGTAACCACGGCGGAGGCGCCAATCTGTCAAACCAGATGCAATCCTTGAATAACGTCCTTGACATGAATTCGCCGCTGCAGAAGATCGAGCGTCTTGAAGGACAGATGGGGGTCGTCGACGACATTCTAAGGCAACCTATTTCCGACCGTAGTCGGGGTGCCTCGACGCCTACTTCTGCTAGGCCTTCTATTAATCCGCCACAGCAGAGCAAATCCAAGCAGGAGAAGAGAGAGGCCCTGCAAAAGGTCTTGACCAATTATCCGACCCATAGAGACTTTTCCAACCCTCAAGCTTTTCCTCCTACCCCGGACACTGTGTCCTCGTCGACGCTTCGAAAGCATCAGACGTTTACTAGTTCTCAAGACAGCCTAACGAAGCAGACAGGCACCGTTCAGGCCGAGGGTCTCCTACCCATGTATGATAGGATTGCGGCGGCTAGAGAGTCTACTTATTATGTGACCTCGAATCAACAAGTGTCGGCAACAGCATCATCTGGCCGTACACAAATGCCCTTGTCGGCTACCAGCGCTAACCCGTTCCCTGACCTTGGCCAGCTCGCACGATCTATCCCGGCGCGCACCCGCTCGGCTTCCGAGACAGAAAGCTCCCGTGCCAGGGCTGCCAGTGTAGGATCGGACTCGGATTCGGACGGTGGAGCGGACGCCCGCTCCGAAACTGCCAGCGTTGATTACTGGATGCGTGAGAGCATGAAGCCGAACAGGTACCAGACAAAGTTCTCAACACAGCGTGAAGGCGGCGGTTCTGTATCTCCCGATCTCTTTTCTTTCCCAGCAGAGGGGGGAGGCTGGGAGACGGATGCCATCTTCGGGGCCTTGAAAGGTAGCGGCTATCTTGGTGCCCCAATATCGGCACTGAAGCGCGACCCTCTCGACGAGATGGCCAGCTCATTGCAGACGCCACAGGCGGAGGTGTTCGAACCTCCCATGACGGGGGCCGCACCACCTACGCCTGATCGGCGATCGAGTTTGCACGCGCTTACAGGTAGCACTAATGTAGTTCCTCCGGCCGGCAGCAGGCTTAGGAAGAGTCTAGCCAAAGGTCCAGGCATGGGCTGGATGGATGGAAGAGGCAGAAGTAACAGCGTAGACACTGCGGCGCAAGCATTATCCAGCAGGGCGCAGCCCCAACCAGAAGCAACGATGTCGGGAAAACGAAATCATTACCCACCAATCTCTGGACAGACATCCAAGGGACGAGGTTTGGGTCTTAATTCGTTCTTTAGAAGATCCGGATCCGGATCGGAAAGCTTCAGTGTTCCCTCCAGTGCAACTGAGACGACTTTCCCTATCCCAACTCCGGCTCAATTGCCAGCGCTGCCTCCCACGATGAATTTCTCAAAGCCTTCTGGAAGAAACAGTGTTCCACCGCCAGCAACCATGCCATGGCGACCACCTGGAGTCGTGGAAGACCACTTTAAGAGCGCAACGCCCCCTCCTATCATGCGAAGCCGTGGTCAGTCGCTCCTTTCTGCAACTGGCGGTGCTAGGATAATAGACCCGACCACGCCGCAGTACCAAGGAACCGAGATGGCAGTCCCGGCCACGCCAACAACAGTAGTGCCGGCCCAGGGTGGAAGTGTCAACTCGACGCCCAATGGAGCCGGTAGGAGGAAGTGGTTAGGTCTCGGAAGAATGGGAAGTAATAAGAACAAGATGGGTTGAGGAAGTCTATTCTCTGAAACTTGTACGACAAGTGAGCCATGAAGGTGGAGGGCAACATTCACGGATCAGCCCAAGTTTGAGAACTCTAGTATTGGAGTTGAACGGAGCAGGAGGAAGGAAGCAGATACACTGAATTGTGCGCAAGCACGGGATTTTTCTCTTCTTTTTTTTTAAAAAAAAAAAAAAAATCACACTCAGCTGTATTATACCCTATGTGTACACTATTGCTATTGCCTCTTGCTGGCTTGCAGTCGTAAGGCGTTGCTGGAATTGCTGGAAAACGAAGGGACCTTCGGAACAGCATGGTTGAACGGGTGCTACATAATTGGCCAGGGAGAGTCTGCCAAGGACGTCTTAGGGATTAATAATGAAACGAGAAAATGTCTTGATAGTCTTTCGCATCACGAATGTGACTAATTGCTAATACATGACGAATTGACCTCTACGAAGGCTTCATTCAGTGAGCTTCGGATACGACTATCAGGGATAACCGTCACCCAGCTTAGGTCTGAGCTCAGTGATTTAAAACGCCACCTTACCTTAGGTACCTAGGTACCTAGTAACAGCACCTTAGTAGTGCCTAAGGAGTAGGTACCTGGTAACCCTAGCGCAGTGACCTACATGTAAATAATCCAGGCAGCCAGCTAACCTCCAGCTAATCCTCATAGATTCCCACAAGTTTCATTGACATCACCATTCCTTGTCAATTTATTTAATTAGAAAGAAGAAAGAAAAACATCACGGTTCATCTATACGTTTGCTCGTAACTAGATTTCGCTTCTAGATCACTCACATTATACGTTCATTGATGTCACTCTCCTAGGCAGTCTTCGGCGTCTCATACTGTACGCCAACTTACCTTCAGGGCGGCCATGGCTGAGGCCAGTATCAAATCCGAGGTGAATAGCACCGCGGAATGTCCCGTGACCCTCCGACGCAGCGCCAGGAATGCTAGTAAGAAAGAGGAAATTATACCCATCAAACAAGAGGATCCGCCTGTAAAAGCGCTGGCTGCGTCGGCGCGGCGGACTAAACGATCTAGGGCTAAGGAAAAAGGGAGGGCGAATGTTGAGCCACCAACCAAGATCGCAAAGAGGTCGTCACCGTCGCCTTTCACCTTGACACGGGCGAAATCTGAGACGAGTAGCCCGAGAAAAGAGAGTGGAAGTCGAGGAAATGGAAAAAGCGGAGAAAGCAGGGAGAATAAAGAAGCAGATCTCCGAACTAAGAAGCTGAAATCGTATGCGCAGTTCGCAAACAAATCACCTTTCCCGGATTTTTCGCGCCCGAGACCTGAGGAGTGTCGGCGCGCGTATGATATCCTGGCTTCGCTCCATGGAGAACGACAGCGTCCTGAAAAGGTGGTGAGAGCGCCGGTCGATCGTGCCGGCTGCGGGGATGCGCCGTCGGTGCTAGATGCGCTAGTACGCACGATCCTCTCCCAGAATACAAGTAATAAGAATAGCACCCGTGCCAAGCTGGATATGGATGAAGTCTACGGTATCGGAGATTCCGAAGAGCGGTGGGATGCGATCGCGGCCGGCGGCCCCGCGAAGCTGGAAAAGGCCATCGCGAGAGGTGGACTTGGGGGCGTTAAGAGCCGAGTTATCATCGACATTTTACGGCAGGTGAAGGAACGCTACGGCACTTATTCACTTGACCATCTACTGGGGCTAGAAGCCTCGGGTAATGACGAGGAGGTTATGCGCGAGTTGATTTCATTCCGCGGCGTCGGACCCAAGACCGCGAGCTGTGTGTTACTCTTCTGCATAGGCCGCGACAGTTTCGCCGTCGACACACATGTTCACCGGCTTACCGGCATGCTGGGTTGGCGGCCGGCGACTGCGAGTCGCGATGAAACGTTCGCACACCTCGACGTCAAGATCCCCGATTCACTTAAATACGGCTTACATGTCCTATTCGTCGAGCATGGACGCAAGTGTGCCGAGTGTAAAGCAGGAGGGAAGAACCTGGGACAGTGCGAGCTCAGGAGGGCATTTAAGCGCCTAGATGGTAATACGAAGGCTGAGGAAGAGCAAGGGGGGGCATGAGGCGCATCTTGACGGCAAGGTAGTTAAGGCAGTGATGCTTTAGTAGCGTCGAGGAAAGAACCTTTTATATGATCCTGCGTAGTAAATGTCTCTGGTAAAGATGTGTATAGACAAGCTGGGTTTTACTTATTTCTACATTACTCGAGTTATAGGAAGGCTATGAAGGAAACGCGTAATACGGGCATAATAATGTAGCAATGCCCTAATCGCTTCTCTTGGGGTGAAACGAGGACACCCCATACTAATTAATGCACACGGATCCCATTAACGGCCTTTGGCCCAATGCAAGGTTAGACACCCGGGCCAGTAAGACCGTGCGATAAAACCACTGGCTTACCTCGCCGACATGAATAGTCCGCCTCAAAAGCCAAAAATGCAACCTGAACCTGGTACGACCAAAATTAATCCTAGAGGCCAACCGCCACCCCAAACCAGAATAGGCTGTCGTTATTCGGGTTAAGAATCGTGAGTCGGATGAGAATATAGCTGGATTTCCTCAAGACTAAACTAAGCTTACATCGTGGAAACGCAAAATTAACTCGTTGCAACGCAACTTTCTCTAAAATGTTCGCCTACATAAATGCCTAGATAGGTTGTTAAATCTCAAATAGGTACCTGACTTTTTTTATTTATTTATTTATTTGTGGGAGCTGAAACTTGGCACGAATGACTTTAACAGGTGGTGTAGACGGAAGAGGAGCAGGGGATTGTATGCATCAAGTTAAATGAATTTCCCTTGAGAAAAGAGCATAGCATCTTTTATTAGATATGAATTATATCCACGACATGAAAGTCGTCGGGGTTAACAATAAATAAATAAACAAAAGTCCAGATCCTTGGTTCTTCATCATTCATGCCGCTCTAAGCCGCTTTCAAGCAACCCGTCTCAAGCTTGGATAGGCATACCGAGTTATGATAGGAGTATCCGCATGGAGCGCATCCCGCGATTTAAGGGACAAGTCAATCTAAAAACCTCGCTTGATAAATAATATCCATCAGATCTTGCCTCGAACCTTGGTTCTCATTAGTGTCGATTCAGACGCGGATGCTGATTTCGGACTAACCTGCTAGGACCCCTATCTCAGCAAGGAATCTTAACGCTAGGTTCCGCGATCAAACGACCAATCAAGTAAAAGTGACGGGCACACGTAGAGGCAATACTGTTTTATTCCTTTTCACTCTCTTCGTGGGGCTGGCATTTGGGAAGTGGGCGTCATGGTGATATGGCCGAGTAGGGGCTCTGATGTAATAATGATGACTCTCGTGGTTTTCCGCTTCGGCCACTGTGCTACCTCATTCTGGGTTCTACTATCTGTCACGAAGACAAGCCTCTTGCACATATTCGTATCTTTACGACAGCAATTATTCCCAAATGTCCGGTAGCCCACTCGCAGCCCCAATTCTGTATTATATAGTTCCTATATACTTACCTCCAGGTATATATATATGGTATATATATACCTTAGGAGGTACCTATATATATTTTATATAGCAAATACATTTCCCTGGGGGATCGCAATACATTTGTAGTCTCGGGGAGGCTGAGCCTCGTCCTTTTTTGCATGGATCCTTCTAAGCAAACCCAACAAAAACCTGATGTCCTGGGGTCCCCAGGACATCGGCTATGGAGACCAAATCTTCCGCATCATTTTCTTCAACCCGGCGTCGTGACTGATCCCACAGCCCCGGAATTCAGCCACGGACTGCCACTACCCGGCCAACATGATGGTCTAAACCATCTCGCTTCCGCCGCAGCCATATCCGATCCGTATGGTGTGTCATCGTCACAGGCCTCGCCGTCGACCTCAAGGTTGCAGAGCCAGGTTGGGCCGTCCGCCTTTATAGCCAACGAGGCCTTCACGCCAGGAACGTCGGCAACCACTGCGCAGCAAAGGGAGCAGTTAAGAGCTCGGCGTCGTGTTCCTAGTTCCCAGCGGAAGAGGACCCAGGTCAGCTGCGACGCCTGCAAGACGCGAAGATGCAAATGTGTACGTCTTAATGTAACTCCTGGATCTGACAGTGATGCCGCGAGACCCGGCGAACAACCTCCCTGTAAGTTGTGTATCGAAACCGGCATCCCGTGTGTGACAACCATGCCACGGAAACAGCGCGTCTATGGAAGTGTTGAGAATCTCGACAAGAGATATCGAGCTTTTGAGGCCTTGTTTTCGGGTCTGTTTCCAGATCTGAATCCTCGAGCGACCGCAGAAGAGCTAGTGGCCTTTGGACGAGAGAGGGGGATAGCGATGCCCGAATTTGGCGAATCATCTGAACAGCCTCGACTTCAATCGACCGAACCTATCATAAAGCCGGAGACTGCTACGGCCACTGAACAACCTACGGGTCATTGGGACCAAAGGCGAAGCTCGAACTTGGTCGTGGCAGGAACTGATAATGACAAGACCATATTGCCACCATCCTACCCCATGAGGTTCGCGCCAACGGCGATGGTACAACCTCCACCTGAATCGGCCCCCGAGAGTGCGGCAGATATCAACTCGGAAAATACCGGGTTGATATTGGATGCCACGGGCAGGCCACATTACATAGGGCCATGCGGAAGCCTTGCTTTCTTTGCAAGAATGCGCGAATTATTTTCACAGCGGTTTGATGAGATAGCGAGTCTAAGCGAATCTGATCGCATAGGTCGTAATTCGATGAGCGACAGAGGTGCGCTCTTTATCAATAACCCCTTGGCAGCTTCGCTGGGCGGAACTGGTGATCGCGGGCGAGGCAGTGGATCTCCTTCGAGACGAGATGCGTCTGGTTCACCAAATCACACACTGGATCATCTCGACGGCGACTCTCCATCTCAGATATGTGAAAGCATGCTCAGAGACCATCCCGACGACTCCGAATTCTGGAGGTACCGTAAACGAGTGTCAACCATAGAATTGCCCCAGAAGGAACGCGCAGACGCCTGCGTAAAGGCCTTCTTTCAATACGTCCATCCAAACTTCATCATGTTCCACCAGCTTACCTTTCAAAGCGCGTATGAGAAGATGTGGCGCTGTTGGGAATCTCACAGAAATAGAAGCCAGAATAACCGTGTCAAGGAAATCTCTATCTCAGTGGGATGGCTGTGTTGCTTGTACATGATGTTCATCCTCGGATCTAGAGCTCTCCCGCAGGACAGCGAGTCGCTTGACTTTCAACGGAAATGGTTCACAGAGGTCGACAAGCTACCGCCGCTTCTAGGTACGTCGAGTCTTCCGAACGTGTGCGCATATATGCTTCTCTCGCTATATTACCACAACACCAATGATCGAACTAGTGCCTGGACCTTCCACGGCGCGGCATGCCGCCTGGCGATCGCACTTGGTATGCATCGCGAGAGTTCTTCAGGTCTATTCGACCCGGTCGAGAGGCAGCTTCGAAAGTTGGTTTGGTGGACGTTGTACGGCTATGAGCAGTTTCTATGCTGCTCGCTAGGACGGCCTAGTGCGATTGACGACAGAGAGATGGACGTCGGCATTCCAAACGACGAATATTTAGATGCCAATCTGCTCCCTCCCCGGTACCTCGAACATTCGGCTCGGTTAGATATGTTGCTCGCCGCCGTCAGGCGTGGCATCTTTGATCCAGGCTTTGTCCCAGGGAGCATGTATGCGCGAGCTTTGGAATTCCTAGAGACGGTTGCAGGGTGGGAAGACGCCCTTCCCAGAGGGCTAAGGCCCGCAGCATTTGAGGCAGGCATAGACGGTACTGATAACCAGTGGCGGAGCGCCACGTTACTCCAAGTTCGCTATCATCACACACTCAGCTTCTTGACACGCCCGTTCCTTTTCGAGACTATTCAATCTGCGAGCGGCGAGGATCCGCTCGGGCCTGATGCGTCCAAAATAAGAGCACTAAGCAAAGTCTGTCTGACTGCCGCGATGCGTTGTGGAAACTTCATTATCGGCTTGTGGCGAGCAGGCCAGGTCAACGGGGTGACGTGGGTAGACATATATTACGCGTACATGTCCAGCTTGGATATCTCACTTGTCTTGCTTGCTCCAGACTCACTATGCCAAGACGAACAACACCCGGAGATCCGCAAACATGAACTCATACAGAAGTACACGGTAGAAGAGATGAAGGATGTTGTGAGGCACCTTTGCCACGTCATGTCGACGATCGACGTGTGCGGGACAAATGCTCGCTTCGCCAAGGCAGCGTTTGAGTTTGCGAGCACTCTGGGAATAATCCCTCCTGAGAGTGTTCTGTTATTAGGCCTCCCTCTTCCTGATTCGCAGGCGGGCGTGGGAGGTAGGGGACTGAACGAAGGAAATCGCATCACTGGGATAGCGAGATATGCTCAAGGATATGCCGGGGAAGACGCAAATGCCGCTGGACTTGACCCAAGCATCACTGGCATGCCTGGTTATTATCCGGCTGGTGGTATGAGCCTAGACTTCCAAAGTAACCTGAACTATCCCACTGGTGATGCCATGGGTGATATACAATGGGATATGTAAGTCAGCAGCCCACTATAGAATGAAACCATTCGGCTATCTCTTCGGTGTGTGCATAGGTGCTAACATTGGACCTCCTCAGGATACTGCCACCTTCGCAATGGAGCGGCGGGGCCTTGAATATGGACTTGGACTGGGTCTGGCAGTGTCCTAATCAGAGCTGGCATGGTAGTTCCTACGGAGTCCAGTGACATAGTAGCCTTGCATTAACGAGAGAGGCTTGGTAATGGCCATATAAAGTACGCGAAGAATCTTTTTTTTTTTTTTTTTTTTTTTTTTTAGGGGGGAAAGATACCTGGCCGCATCAATGTAGTATAGGCAAGGCTCGATGAGTGTATATATAGATCCTTAAATCAAAGTCCTATGTGGCGTTTGAAGTCGGGTTTACCTTCTAGCTGACCTGAATCTTCTTACACCAGTCTCTTCCATGCTGAACCTGCCAGTTACAAAGTCGTACCTCTATAGCCATGCTAATGAAGCTAGCAATGCAGATACCACCACTATCGCTGACGCTTGTTGCTCCAAGACTGAACTCACGCTCCGAAATTGGAACGTCTTCCATAATCTCAGCGAACGTGTTCACGTAAACCGCTCCGCCAAGAAGCCCTTCCCAGAAAATGAGGAGGAAGACGAGATGGACGCTGGGGATAAATGGCAACAGCGCGTGTAGCGTTAACACCACAAGATTGCCGACTTGGAGGAGGGAAGGGAAATACAAATGCTTTATACGAATGAAAGCAATTGAAGAACGGGATATGAAGACACCGAGCTGGTATAAAAACCCATACATGGGATAGAAATCTCGATACTCTTTGAAGGGGGTTGACTCTAATGGGAATAACAAAGTCGGAGATACGCCTTGGTTGATAGTGTATTCGGCGACGTAGACTAAAAGCAGCGGGAGCATATATGGGAGAAATAGCGATCTCGCCCGTCGAATGTTTGCTCTGAGTTTACGGAGCGCATCTGCCTTGTCAATTTCCAGAGCTGAGGACGTGATCCTCGGCTCAGGTGCAAGGAGACTTGATGTCGCATTTACAACAGGCAAGTCGTCCTCGACGCCGTCTTGCCCCAGATCCGGGTCCGGGGTAATCTGATAGTCTTTGGCACCCTTACCCTGACGCAGCGGCCCTCTAGGAAGGATTATGAAGAAGCTGATGAGCATAATGACAGGCAAGAATGCTGAGGCTAGTAGACTATGCTTGACGGAGAAGCCGATCCAATCGGTAAACATGACATATAATCCAGCACCAACGAGACCAGCTGCGCCGGTGCCGCTCCCCCAAGCAGCCAGACTCATATGCCCGTAATAATGTGTTAGACCGAGGAAGCTTAGCTCCCCTGCGCCGCTTGAAAGGCTTGCAAAGACAACCCCAGCCATCTTGACGCCAACGGACTTTTCAGGCGGTGTAAGTGCGAGGGTGAACATGCCGAACGACGAGGCTGCGACAAAGCCAAATACACGTAGCCAGTATGGGACTTTGTGTATGAAGTACGGCGCGACCAACTTGGTCAGGAAGGACGGGAGAACGTCGGCGAGTAGGACGAGTCCTTTGGGAACGTCGGATCCGACAAGGTCCTGGGCGGCGGAGAGGATGATGACATACAAGACATTGTTTATCAACCCTTCGAACTGTTTAGCCATGCACACACAATTAGGGATCTATTAAGGAATGAACAATACATCAATAGGGAGGATTACCAAAGAGCCAGAATGCGACCAAGACGGAAGTGTCTGCGTTCTGAAAGATGGAAGCAAATCGAGCCCGGTAAAGGGCCCAAGACGAAGACGGCGAGCCGGGCATTGGTAACAGACCCGAAGAGGCTGGCGAACGACTCATCATGAATACCTTACGTATGCAGGTAGATGGTCTCCTGTGGATAGCTACTTCGCCCGATGGCGCATTAAGCGAGCTACATACTATGTGTATAGCGTAGGACGTATGTAGGGGACGGGGAGTTGAAGCTTTATCGAGATTGTATTTGATAGCTGGAGGTTGATAGGTTGATAGGTTGATAGGTTGATAGGTTAGGGGGACCTACAGAGGCCTAGTGTAGTGTACCTAAGGTACCTAGGTACTGTAGTTGGTGAGAGGTATGGTGGATCTTAGCTGAGACCTGTGATACAGGACACGAGGAGATTGGACCCCTGCTAATTGACGTAACCCCCCATGGTCCGTACTGCCCGTGTAAGTATATGTACACTTGTATGCGCGTAAGTGAATACATGTAAGTACGTGTAGCGGAGAGGTCCACTAACTCCAAGTTACTGCAATCTGCCACTCACATCTACATATTGCCGCTATGGTACACTGGCGATTCTCAACATGCTGTCAAGTTTCCATGCACATGTGGTCAATACATACCTACCTTATGTACCTGTACCTCGCACACTTTCAACCATAGTGCCTTAAATATGTACCTAAGGTACCTAATATTGCTATAACAGGATCCTTGATTATTGCCCAATTATTAAACGAGACAATTATAGAAAGATCCTCATTCTGTCATCGCCTCAAAACGCCAAAAGAACGCGCTCGCTGTATTCAGTAGGCCTGCCGAGCGTGACATGAGCAGTCTTGCTTGTCAGATCCATCACAATATTGAATAGAGTCTCAGGCTTGCTGTTAACTTGCTGTTTTCTGTTAATAGACGCCGGATATCCCTGAGTGTCCTTGAAGATATCAAAAACGGTATCCAATGTAGGCTCCGAGATATTGGACGTAAGCTGTTGGATCCGCGCCAGTCGCAGGGGAGAATCTTCCAACCAAGGAGGCTCGTCGATGTCAGACTTGTCAAGAATGAGATGGTTTGTATGACAAACTCGCCCCCTGTCGTCCATAGGCAGCCCCCTCACCCAGAGATTTGTACACTCGAGGCCGGTCGATCCAGTTGCGTCGCCCACCAGAATGTGCCCGCCTCCAGCGACGCCGAACGACGTTATTCGTTGTACGGCTTCTGTTCGAGATTTTGATTCCAACACGGTGCGGAGCGCGAAATGTATGGGGAGCTTGGCCCGGTCAAGACCGCGACAGCGAATGGCATTTAGACAGCACCCTACACCCTCCGAATTGAACCCAATCTTCCCGATAATGCCGGCTTCAGTGACCATCGCAATATCCGGGATATCTAAATCCGAGTGTGATATGTAACATATCACAAGATTCGGGCCCTGTTCGACCCTCCAGTCCCAGTTTTGGCAGAGGAATGATTTGAAGCCCGCCAGCCAGCCCAGGCTCGTACAGCCATCGCTAGGGATGTCCGTGAGGCCCTTTGACGTATCGGAGAAGAGGCCAAAAGCAATTTCGGACCGTACATTCAACGCTAGAATATCTAGAAACGGCATGCCCGCTCCGTCGGCAACTCCATTGATCTCCACGAGGTGGCGTGGTGCGATCTTCTTCAACGGCTCGAAGTATTTTGACGCTTCTTGCAGAACCTCTGCCCAACCCATAGAGCAGGACTCCTGAAATAGCCGTGCATAGAAATCAACAGACGCTTCTATTTTTTCCTTGGCCAGTCTGCCATGTGTAAACCCAATCTATCTAGACCTTAGTAGGGTCTACTAAGTAACAGTGAAGTGTCGCCAATAGGTCCTCGGGGAGCCATACCTCGTAAGGGGTCCCGGTACATCGGATTTCGAGCATCATGTGTGTGAATCAATAACTAGTGACATAAAAGTCATGGATGAACCGACAGACCATGTCGACGCAGGCTCTCAAGGCTCTAAATAAGTAACCAGCATGTGTCTACATACTTCTACCAGGTAGAAGCGGGCAAGTTATGCTTCTCCGCACGAGCGACGCAGGCCGCAAGCTTGCTCGGGGGAGGGGAAATAGGCTCTAATCCCTATAGCCAATAACAGAATTCCGACTGAGTTGGGCAATCAACACATCCACCTCTTAAATGTATCGAGAGCGCTGTGGTTTTTTTTTTTTTTTTTTTTTTTTTTTTTTTTTTTTCTTTAAAAATCGGATTGCTTCACTTGTCTTAGACGGAGAAGGTCCACGCCAACTCGTTGCAATGTACTGAATATTGTTGTTGGATGGACAAGGTGCACTAGTGCAGAAGCCGTACGGCTGTACGAAAGAAGAGGGTATTCCCAAATGTGTTGTTGAAGAAGTTGAATTGATTAATGTGTTGTGGTGTGGGACGAGGCTACTAAATAGCCTCGTACGGGCCCCCACTGGCCACATGACTAATTAAGGCTTTGATACATACCAACAATTGTAATCAATAAAACAACGATAAGGTTACGTATATGTACCTAGACGTAGGCAGTGAATATTTGATGACAAAAGTTCCTTGGGCGGTTTTGGTGCTCACCGTAACCTTGAAGCTCACACCGATCAAGCGCTTCAATCATAAATCCGATTCCAACTTTGGAAAATTAAGCCTGGCCGCTAGAACTGTTCAAATAATAAAGCTTCGATTTCCATTTCTGATGCTGGCAACAGGGATAAATGCTAAAAATATGAACAGAGATACTAAGGATGTGCCCCCGCTAGGACTCACGGACATAACATCTTTATATCGGGGTACCTACCTGTATTCAAGGACTTGGCTGCTTGCATGTGGGTTTAGGGTGGCAGGTGGTACTATTTACGGCGATCACTGTCATCATAGACTTCCCACTTCGGTCTTCCTTCTCCTCTTCTCACCTCAGTACACTATAGTTGCGACGTGCCCCCGACGCGATTCTAGCGCCAAGCTGTCAGAGATGAGTCGCGGATGACGCTCAGTACCATAGCACTTTGCGGTTTACTGCGTCTAGACAGTGCGGCTACCAGCGCGTGCACAGCCATTCATTGAGGCAGCCTCGTAGGGGGCCAAATTGAATCCGGCGATGATGGATAGGCCAATCGGTGATGGTGGGCAACCGCCCTTACATCTGACCTCAGAGAGCCCCTGCCTTTATAAGCGTTTAAGAATAGAAGCCTATTCTTCATCGTCACGATGTACCTTTCCATTTTCTGGCATCATCATGTAATAATCCTATGGACACCCTGGACGGGATCACGCGCCAATATCACTAATCCTCCAACCTAGCTTCAGCCACTAGCAGTGTTGTGCAACCCGCTTCCATAATAAAGACCTAGGGATCGAATCCCGACTGTTGAAGATGGCGACTCAGTACAGGTACACAGGCTCTCTTGACATGCAGCATCGTACTCGAAAAGAACGTCGGTTCGACGAGACCGAACAAGACCTAGCCAGCTTCTCTCCCTTCACGCCGGCGCTCTCCTCGACTGATAAAGCGTTTCACCTTCTCTCCTATCTCGGCAACAAAAACCCCTTTCCGCGCTCGATCACGGACGAGGACACCGTTTGGCTACTCGACAACACCGCGTACCGCAATGAGAAAACAGGAAAATGGGAGGCCGAATTTGTCTCTGCTGCTTTCTCTCAGCGCTCATCTTGCGCCGTTATTGATGCCGTAGGTGCTGTCGCTGAGAAGATTGATCTAGATGAGAAGGACCCGAATTATCCGACCATAGAGGGGCGTATCCGACCTTTCCTACAAGACATCAAGCCGGGAGCTCAAGTCAAGGCGCGCCAGGGAGGGAGTACCCCCTTGAAGCTCGGTCCCGGCGGTAGGAACGGTATTAGTAGCGATACCAAGGGACTTCCCGATAGCGATGGCGGTACGCTTCTTGTTCCTACATTTGCTGAAGTCCCCAAGGGCGCCGATGGCCTTCTGGAGATGAAGACGTTTTATGCCGAACCTGAAGGATGGGGTGTAATATCCGGTAAGCTTCAAGCTATTGGTGGAAGTTGGGAGTTGGGAATTTGCTGACGTAGCGCAGACATCGACGACACGATAAAGATTACTCAGACGAGCGACCCAATCGGTATCCTGCGAACGACTTTCCTCGATGAACCCGAGCCCTGCCCGGGAATGCCCGAGCTATACCGATTCATCCAGTCTCTTATCCAAGAAACATCGCCATGGTTTTATCTATCAGCCTCACCGTACAACTTGTATCCATTCCTACGCGACTTCCGTCAACAGCACTACCCGCATGGCACCATCATCTTGCGTGATGCTAGCTGGATGAGCTTGTCGGGTTTGTTAACGACTCTTACCCTCGGTACAGAAGATTACAAAGTTGAACGCATGAACAAGATCCATTCATGGCTTCCTAAGAGGAAGATGATCTGCATTGGCGATTCTACTCAGTCGGATCCCGAGGCTTACGGCGAGATGTAAGTGATGTTCCTGTCAAGTTAAGCTCTACTCTCATGGTGCTGACCTCGTATGGAAACCCAGCTATCGAGCATACCCGGGCTGGGTGAAAGCTATTCTGATTCGTAAAGTAGAAGACATCGCAGCTATTGGCATCGAAGCCAAAAACGAGCCAGAGCGATTCGAGAAGGCATTTCAGGGCGTGCCCCGTGAGGTTTGGCATGTGTTTTCGGACACGGCCGAGTGCAAGAAGTTCACCGAGGATGTAGTAGTGAAGTCTTCGGAATAATATAGAGCAGTTATGCGTTTTGGCGAATGGGTTGGTATAGTTATACCTTCCTTAGGACGTCAGTGCTCTCTGCCCCTTTTTTGTACGTCTTCTTGATACCCTCCCTGGACCTCTAGGAGACTGGATAAGCTCGTATACCTGGCAGCTACCAGGTAGTTATCCAATATCTTATTTATACCTCAAATATCTTACGTAGCATCTCTGAGAGCAGCTGTCGCTCGCACAATTTTGCCTGAACATCCTACCATGAGAACACCCGTATTTCGTGCTGACCTGCATGATGCCAAAGTGTCTACAACGTCATACGATCGTTATACCCTTTCCCCCGCATTCCCTCCAATGCAAGGTACCCACTCATGATAGCTATGTCTTGTCCTATTTTGTCCCATCCAATCCTCTACGCCATGGCTATGCCGGAGTTTACGGCATTGTAACCTCTGCTGTCCGCAACAGGTCTCTCGGTACTCCTCCCTTTTTAACATACATGCACTTCTGCACTCCTTTAATCTCTATTCTTCTGTGCTAAGTTTCAATTGCTTCCAGCACGCGTATGCTCTACCGCCAATTATTCTATAGAGTGGTTCCTACGGTCTATCAGAGGTCGTGTTCCTTGGCCCGGCCGCCTTCTACACAATTACTCTGTGCCACCTTCTATTCTATCCGGCAGTACAAGCCAACTATGTCTGCTCCTAAGCGCCAGAAGTCATCCAAAGATGTACCATACGAGCTCATCTACTGGCCCGGCATACCCGGCCGTGGCGAGCATGTCCGTCTAGCACTCGAGGAGGCTGGGGCAATGTACACGGATACAGCACAAATCGAGAATGGCATAGGCCAGGTGACGGCGGAGATCGACGAGAACAACGTTGGCGACGACCTCAACCCGCCACCCTTTGCACCTCCCATCCTCCGCCACGGAGATCTTCTTATTTCTCAGACCCCTAACATCCTACTATACTTGGGCCCGCGGCTCGGATGTACGTAGCAATAATCATTTCCTCCTCCCTTCATCCTATACTGGGCAACTGAGAACTTGCTGGTTAAGTTAGGGAGGAAGTGGCCCCCCAGACGATATCCAACGCTCAGATTTCCTTTTTACACGGAAGTAGTTACTAATTTCTGTCGTTATAGTGGTACCAAGCGAGGACGACGAGGAGCATCCAGATGCATTGTACAAAGTGAACGAGCTAGCGCTGACGGCTCTCGACGGCCTGAGCAACGAGGTCCACGACTGCCACCACCCCATCGCATCAGGCCTGTACTACGAAGACCAGAAGGAAGAAGCCAAGCGAAAGAGTAAAGACTTTGTCCAAAACCGACTTCCCAAGTTTTTGGGTTACTTTGAACGCGTGCTGCAAGGGAAAGCGAGCGGAGAAGGTCCGTGGTTATACGGCGGCCAGCTAACTTATGCGGATTTGGTATTGTTTCAGGTGAGCCGCCCGTTCCCCTTCTACTAGTTGAATTCACAATCTGTTCCAGAAGCCAGACGAATGGTTACTGACATGTTTCAGTGCCTTGATGGCACCAAATTCGCCTTCAGGAAGGCCGTAACAGCCGCCGAGAAGTCCGGCAGGTATGCACATGTCTTCCGGCTATACAGCGCCGTCAAGGAGAGGCCTAAGATTAAAGAGTACCTAGCTAGTAAGAGGAGACAGGACTACTCTATGGGAATATATCGATACTACGAAGAGTTGGATTTTGGCCCTGAAGGTCGCGATTAGACGGTCGAGGAGCGACTAAAGAACGGGTACCTAGGTAGGGTGCAAGGAAGGAAAAAGAATGAAATACATGCCGTTCTCAAAAATAAAATCCATGAATAGGTACCTTAGGTACCTAGGTAAACTACCTCGAAGTGGACATTTAATTTTGCGCTTGAAGACATTATTTTCCTATGATAAACCCAAGACACGATTCACTTTGTAGGGCCCTTTAAATAGTTTAGAGCCAAAGTCGGCTTGTTCTACTATTAGGTATATCTAACAGCCGCCTCTTCCCTTTTTACCTACCCCTCCTATACCACGACACAGGGACGGATAAGGTATCTACCGTACTTGCAAAGTGATCCATACATGTACCTTCTAAGGGACCTGTTTCCGGATCAAAGCAATACGCTCATTGCTATACTGTTGCAGACAAGGGTTGCTAAGTTCAGCCAACACCGCTACTCAGCCATGGTGGCCAACTAATAATAGCAAGATAAGGCCGATTTGAAGTGTTGACTGGTAAGGATGCCCATGCACATGTACAACGCCGCCTAGTCGAGTTGTATCCAAGCTCCTGTAGGTAGCAGTCACTCGACTCTCATCTTCTAGCTTACAAATCTAACCTAACATTGCTTCTTTCACGCTAACACGGCATGTCGAGGTTCCGGATTGATATTCGATGGTCGTTGGCCATGTCCCCGAACGAGGCGGCAGTCTGTGATCACATTTGCATACCTAACGTGCTGCAGCCCAAGTTGGGGGTTTGCTCCAACGCCCCGCTACTTCTGTACTCCGAGGAACGTTACAGGATGGCTTCATGCAACGAGAATGCAGCCTACGTAAGACGAATGCTAGATTGACGTTGGTTGGTCTAGGGTCAATTGTGCGTCCCTAGTTGCAGCTTGGGAACGAACCCGGCATTCTACCTATTATCGAGGGCAGTCATATAGAGGGAAGAGACAAGGAAGCATTAGAAGATTAAAAGCGCCTTGGGTCTTGTTGGCTATTTGACTCGACTTGGACCGAGCCTAGACCTATGCATATGTCCCGTTCTGAGCGTCGTGCATATAGAAGAAGCAACGTGATGCACCTCTCCAAGGCTATGATCGACCAGACAAATTAGGGGATCCGTATGTTCGGGTCGGTCCGCGTCGAGTCCAGGCGCTTAGTGTCTGTACATGTGTAAGAGGCGCTTGTTTCAATTAAACCAATATGCATTACGTTTCTCAGTTCCTTTTTTCTTTCTTTTCTTTCGTACTTAATACATGCATACAGTGTTGGACTGTCCGCCTTAATCCGAACCTTTCCATGATCTGCGTCAACGGAGACAGGATTCTTACCAGGAGGATAGGGCACTCTTCGGGGGTAATTTGTCTAACACTCGTGGACTCTAAACTCTTCCTGCGGAATGCTATTGTTCAATAGCTAGCTTGCATAGAGAATCCTCCGCTTTGCTCCTTGTAGTGTATCGTGGGATGTGGTCGGCTGGTTTACACCGGCCTCAGTTGATCTCCTGTCTGCCGCGCCATCAGGTTACCAACTCAGGCTACTAGGAATACTAGCTTGCATTAATGACTACTGTGTAGTACCACGGTTTATTCATATGTGCCTTGCAGCGGTTATGCTTCCGAACACTTACTTACCTACCCACACAGGTACCCATGTTATTATTTGGAAATGGACATAAATGCATTGCCGAGTATGTACATATTCTGGGCATGGTGATAACTAAAAAAGGGCACCGGCAATTGCCGTATTTCCATAATTCATGGCAAAGATAATACCTTGCTGCTGTAATAGGGCGTATAATGGTACACATACCTCTTACTTCCGTTAGATATCATGTACCTTAGGTACTTAGGTAGTTAGATGAGCACCAAACCGACGCCGCACACCTGCTTGAGACGAGGAGACTACCGACCCGTAGATGAACAGGTTATCATATCTGAAAAGCGACTCCTTCTTCCTAGTCACACAAATAATACACATTTATATACCTAGGTCAAGCATGAACTGCCCCCGTAACACACGGCTTCGTGTCTCAGAGCTGTTATTTACATGATTGGCGAATGTCACATGAGTCAAACTTCATGCGGGTGAGGTGACAATGAGTGGGGATCTAATCCACAATACTTCAATGTTGGTCCTTTGGTCTTCAGTGTCTAGTGTACCTCCTGAGCAGGATGACTTCTACTGCACCTAGTATCTATCGCTCATGCATTTCGGCCGGTCCTGTTTCAGAATAAGTGGGGTATGTACGGAATAGGTACCTGTGATGTATGTACAAGACAAGACCACGGGAGCCGAGACGGGCAAGCTACACAGAACATGGGGAATAATTGGCATAAACATAAGCAAAAGTAAAGCGATAAATCGGTTTAGGGCTTTATTATACACGGTACATACGTGGTATTATCACGCGGTGGTGGGGTATCACCAAGGATCGTGATGAATTTGAGTCGCCGTGTACTCCGTATTGTATTACGAAGCCACGGCTTCGTACGAGAGATAGATGCTTAGGTACCTATCTATATGCCTATATGATGCTTTCTAAAATGATTAAAACACCCGATTTAAGGGAAAGCTTAGCGAAGCTAATCCGTTTTGTTAGGTGAGCTTGGCCTCTTGTCAAGGTTGAAACAAGACACACCTAAGCGGTGTATAGTGTAGCAAAAACACCGTGCTAATCATAAACAAGCATACGTTATACATAGACTCGACTGTGCAAAATCAGGTTTGTTCACTGTGCAATACATGTCTGGCTCCGGTCCAACACCAAGCCTTCCGCAGCGAAATCTGCCGGCAGTTTACTGCGAAATTCACGTCGAGGTACCTAAGACAATAATAAGTGCCTGACACTGAAGCTTAAGGAGTACGTCCAGGGAATAAGTCTACCGAAGCTTGACAACTCGAGGGCCTCGGATAGACGTCGCAATATTCTAGCACAGTTTGTTCCGTAATGTCGGCCTTCAATTGCTGGATTCATACCACGGTAAGTCGGTGTGGATGATCTGAAGTCTTATTTAGAAGCTCACCGAGTGGAGACGGAGGTACTCTGCCTCCTCCGCATGTACTTACCTATAGCAGCCGGTTGTACATATTGGATGTATACAGGTAACCTGAAAGACAGAAGTACATGTACGTATCAATTTCCTGTCTGTATTTCGATTAACGACACAGCATGCGAAGCTCAGGTGGCCGGACGGCAACAGGATCACGCTCTTGCCTGAGGGGACTACAATTTTTACCCGTATGAGACAGAGGTTCCTACGTGTTAGACTAAAGCAATACGTCGGAGGATTTTCTAATAGTGTATAAGTAGATTTCGCTTACGCCGTTCCCTAGGAAGAGTAGTTCTGAAACATTTCATGAATCTTGGTTTTTTTACGATGTTGGCCAATGCATAATAGTACGGGCTCTACATATATGTTGGGAGAACAGACGGTTACTGTTATTACCTAGTGATCCGGCAGGTCACAAATACTTAGTGCCAATCGGAAGTGATAGGCGAGGAGGATGATGATTAAAAAAAAAAAAAAAAAAAAAAAAAAAGAGCCGGGAGGAGGCGGGGGTTTGGAAGGCTCCGAGGCCTGCATCTACAGGAAGTAATTATGTATGCAAATGTGCGGCCCAGCTAAAAAGAACCCGCTTCCCACGTGTTGTGGTAACACTAGGAGGAGACGGAGTTTACAAGCTTGAGTCTACGCGGGCTAGAATACCTGCCGATTACAGCAATAGGTAGTCGAGTGGAGTTACTAACGATCTGTCAGACAGGGGTACCACGCTGCAAGGTGGAAGAAAGGCAACAACGTACCTAATCATTCACCTGTATATCATAAGAAAAGCCTTTCGGTGATATGGCCTTTCTTTTGTATGTTGGTAGTCTCCTTGGCTTGGGTCACTGCATCCGTCGGGAGGTCTAACCATAGAAAGACAAAAGCCTCTCGAGTACCTTGCCTACATGTCTGACATCGCATCGGAGTCGACGACTATCTAGACATGATCTCCGACTGTCACAGTTCATCCGTCTACCTAATCGGGTAGGTCACATCGAGGCCTTCGTCGTCTCGTGGCTTCAACATCAAATAAAAAAGTAACAGCTCGGGAATAAAGTGTGGGATAAGAAAAGCTCCCTCGTGCCGATGACCACATGAAGAACAGAAAAGGCAGACAAGAGACCACCCCACGTATAGAATGATGTAAATCAAATGCTCGACTAAGGGCGATAAGCTGATGCATCTTAACGTTCAGTATTGTTCCCCCCGCCATAGCTCCGAGTCCCCATGCATCTTTGACGAAGTCATCATCTTCAGAAAATAGGTCGAAATCTGCGCGGTTGCGTGACTCCTTTGCAATGCATGCAGAGTTACATTCATTCATCTGACATTGAAAAAAATCTCGGAAAATGACTTTTGGTCTCAATACCCCGGATGCGACAGGCCACTAGGGAGCATTTCAAGTAGTACATGCAAGTCGGGCCATCAGGGTCATCGAGGTTCCTGGGGAGAGGATGCTCGATTACTGTTCGACATCGAATAGCGGTCACCATGGTGGCGTACACCGGCCGAGATCGGGACTGCTTCTGTCGGATAGGGGCAGGTGTCACTGCAGAGATGGCGTGACCAGTTTTGAGTGCGATCAAGCCGGTACTAGAAGATCACGCGCGATATCGAAAGCCGTGCAGGCTATCCAACCGTAAAGGGATGATTTTTATTGTAATTTTGAAAAGCTTGGCCTATCATATTTTACGATGGTATCCCTGGTATTCGAGATACAGTACCTATTCATATATGTGTGCTTATACCTAAGGTGACTCGCCAGAGCCTAGCGATTCCCGCTTTAATAAATCCGATTTTAATTACCTGTCTCGAAAGAAGGGGCTATGACTCTCACCTCGATTAGCTCGTCTCAAGCGCGCGTTATCAAATAAATTTTCTGGGTCTCGGGATTTTATCTTGGGCCTCATCTGGAAATGCCAGCAGCAGCGTGATGCTTTTCGTCTAGTAGTGATAAGCGTGTCTAGAGTAAGCGTGTAGACCAATGTGGCTTGTTTGGGCTGTCGGGACGGCGCACATCTCCTTATTAACGTGGTGATAAAACGGCCTTAATTCGGTTATCTTGGCCATATTATTATAGTTGATGCGTTGAGACGTTGCCTAGTGGCTTGCGATTCCGAGGGTGTGGGTGGGTGACGTTTCGAAAAGGAGCATATCCGCGTCTCATCGGAACTTGATCGAGCCTCGTATCCCTGGTCGTGTAACTATATGATTCGCAGTGCTTCCTCACCGGGCGCCGTCAGCTTATTTTATTCTCTCTTCACATTGAAAATATCTCTGGTATGCATCGGTGCCCATCAGCTTTCTTTAGGCTCGGCTTCGCAAGTAAGGGGGGCCTTCTCGTAGAATCAATATCCATAGTCCATATTAATTCCGGCTCATAGTGCTACGGGTGGCCCGGAGTGTCGGGGCAATGCCATAAGCTAGCATAGACGCTTTCCGGCAGGATGACCGGTAGAATCCGCAAGAACTCTTGGCAACGGCGGCTGTTCTCCCAGCGGGTGAGTTCCACTGACATAGCCCTCGTAACGGATGAATTCCAGCTTCAAGAAAGGCCATGCAGTTGAGCAGACATTACTTCCACCTAGGCGAAACACACGGTCTCGGTTATACCGTCCTTGTTGGGGGAGAGTTACACGCCTTACCACCTTAGCAGAATTCCCTGAACGCTGATAGTCTTATACAATAATAAGCAATATTCTGCAAATGTTTACCCAGTGCCCATCGCCGACCCGGCGCCTCATAACAGCCATTAACCCTACGCAGAGCCGCAGAACACCGAACTCCAAGCCTACCAGCCATCCCTTCGCTACGGAAATGTACCCCTCAACGACGAGGGCCACCGAAGTTTAAACTGTATCGTAACATTGGAAGGGCTGACGATCCATGCCATTGAAACAATTCCAAATATCCCAATCCCAATCCCAATCCCATTATTTTCCTGGCTGTTTTTTTTTTAAATTGTCCGTCAAACTCCATGTTCGTTGAGAACCGACAACTCTTAAGTTTAGATTAGATGTAAGGCGTGTGCCTCTTGCTTCGTCTAATCATATGCTCCCAAGGTGGCGGGGATCGCGGCCGGCAATCGGCTACAAACTATGTGTCAGTAAGACATGAAAACTAAAGTAGCTCAGGTAGTTTGTCTTCATGTTATGCGTATAAAATTTAGAAAGGTTGGATGAGTAGCATCGCTCGAGTACAGTCGCCCGCGCCTTCGGAGTTGATGCTGCAGCCCAGAGGAGAACGTAGCATTGTAGGATGGAGGGGTAGGGGATTTCTGAGATGTCGATGGCTGCCAGAAAGGAATCCTTGCAAGTGAGGGAGGCTTACAGCATAATTCATCATGTCTGACAAGATATCCAGTTAGTGACCGGGTCAGAATATAAGATAAGCAGAAATATGTAGGTATGCTTCCTGCAAGGCTATGGCTATGGTTCCATTACCTACCTTATTTCCAGGTGCGTCACATTCGGTGCGCAGACCTTGTTTGTCCTTTCGTACACTGAACACCATTTTTGTACCACGAAGCGAAAATGCTGACAACAGTATTCAACCTAGCAAAGGTCAACTCAGATAAACAATGGCATGTGAATATAGTGGCCGAAACATACCTGTGTATAATCACACATCGTATAAGGCCTGGCGTAGCCGTGTCGAGGTTCTCCAGTTGCGTGTAAGTGGATCGGGGTGACACGGCAGTCAAACAAGTATGAGTTCTGAGCTGCGGATATGCTCTCCAAGGTCTGCCTGTAGGAGACCTAGAAACCTAGGGAGTATAGATGGTCTGATAGACAAAGTTTAGACGTTCAATTTATCAAGTAATCAGTAGTAGTAAGCCTTTGCGCATAACTCAGGGCAGAGAGATAATAGTGAGCGAGGTTGAAGGTGGGCGGAAACATGTATGTATTTAAACTTGGTGTACCGTCGATCGTGTTTCCAACTGACAACCGGAAAGAAGTACAATAACGCCAGGAACCCTTGGCCAGGTGTGCCTGGATTCATACAGACCACGCTACTCCCCTCTAAAAGCGCCAAGACAACACTGCACGCACCTATGATTGATGACATTTGGATGGGCTCGTTGACTGTCGTCGTTGTACCATGATCCTTGTCAGCCAGGGAGTTATGCAGCTGGTACTGACAACCGCTGTATTATAGGCGGGCCGGTGTCTTTACCGGTAGTGTACTCATGTACGTATTTCCAGGACTGCCAGGTCAACTACCTAACCTACCTCCTACGTACAACACGGGCTTCTTGGCCCTAAACCACTGTATAGTATCGAGCTGGAAGAGCCACTGGGGATTTTTGTACTCGTCCGGAGACCCATCTTCGTGGAACTAACGATCAACACCCAGCTATTTTCTTGTCTGGCAAGGCGGAACCTTTAGCGTACGGACTATTCTCCGAGCTGTCAAGCACCCAGGCACCCTGTCGTATTATGTACGTCAGCTGGTATGCTAGACCGCATGACAGGGAGCAAACAATAGTGAGATTGATAAGTAGCGCACACATGAAGCAGCATCTAGATTGGTGATTTCGCACATTCGGGTTAGGTACATCTCGATCTTATGCGTGTCTGGTAACTTACAAGGGGGAGGGACACCGTGCTGTGGGTCAATATGATACTCGCGAAGCACAGTTAGTACAGTACGACTCGATCTTTACCAGAAATTCGGGCCACAAATCCCACTATGTATATGGCGTAAAAAAAGAAAATGTCCGTAGAGTGGGCTGTGTTCCCTCCTATTGGGCCTAGAGACAACATTGAACTCATAACTTGAAAGTACATGACTTGGTACCAGGCAAGTTAGCAACTAGTGTAGACAGCCTTGGGCTCTATTCTAGAATAGGCGCCGCCGAGGCGCCGCACTAATGAAAATACATACAGTGCAGCGACGTATTTAACACGAGAATCTAAATTGTTTCAAAGTAAGGCCCATTCGTAATAAGCGTCGTGATGGGTTCAAGAAATAAAAAAAAATGACTGAATAAACCGCCGTTTGTGTGCCTATGTACAGGCGAATTTGGAACTGATGAGACCCATTGCTTACCAGGACACTCTCATCATCGGAAGTAAGCCGTCGGATCAACGGGGTTGATAGGGAACAGCCGAGGAAATTCGTACAACACCTACACCTACCTGGTAGAATCTCGCAGCTAATCGCCCATGGATGCGTACAATCATGCCGTAATACGCAACTGGCTGCTAAAATACGTGGTAATTTGTAGACTTCCACGGCTGTCCCCGGCAACAATGTATGCAAAATTATCCTGTCAGCCAGTTAATACGGGTAGGTACATGCAGTTCAATTTCATGCTCCATGGATCGGGTAGTTTTTAGTTCTACATTTTTCTCAATACCGCCTCGAGGCAAACAAAGTATCATGTACAATAGAGCTACATGTAGCACGTGGGCCATCCACAGCCGTCAGGAATCATGGTAGTGTAACATGGTAACCTTGATTCCACGCAGCTAGGGTGCTAGACGTCCCCACGAATGGAACGAATGGAACGAATAGTGGCCGAAATTGGAGCCAGCGAAGCCTTCCAGAAGCCAGCACGGATTTGGAAAAGACTTGCGTTGCAAGGATTCGCGGCAGTTTCAGCCATTTGCCATTCCGTGAAATAAACAATGCATAGCTTGGAACTCCAAAAGCAAGTACTCTCATGCCTTGTCGTACCCATTAAACAATGCCCTAAAAACAACCCAGGCTCGCCATCCCCGGCAGAGGATGATTAGCCAGCTAATCATAAGCCACGTTCAGATGCAATCGAAGTTTCGAAGGGCCACATTTTCCTAATTGGGAATTATGTAGCTGCACCAGAATTACGCTTGTCAAATTCTGCATGGGGAACATTAGGACAGGTTTTCTCGTATTAGGCCCGTCATAATATGTGCCCTAATTCTTAGGAAATCCAATCCGCTGGGAATATTGCATTTTATAATAATGATATAAATACGTTTAACGTGGCCTCCCACGCAACTAAACCATGCCTACCCATTCTTTAAGGACACGGGAATTTTTACGATGAAGGGTCGGCCACGTGTCTTAACTACCGTGTCCCTTTGCGGCAGCTCGAAAAAGAGGGAAGAGGAAAGAGGGGGGGGGGGTGTGTTTTTTCATAGTAGGGCTTACACGTATTAACAGCAGAAAGAAAGAAAGAAAGAAAGAAAGAAAGAAAGAAAGAAAGAAAGAAAGAAAGAAAGAAAGAGAAAAAAAATTAAAGAGAGAAAAGAGCCCATGAATTGTGAGAGTGCATAGAGTTACCTCGTTGTAAAGTGCAAGTGTATCATAATAATAATCAGTGACTGTCAGCTCCACGAACAGTTGCTTGCATTTGCTTATGGGGTTTACCTTCAGTTCAGCAGCGTATCCTCGAGCAATTCACGTAGCCGCGGTCGGTCCTTGGATAACCACGGGATAACACCCGTCGTATCTACTCGCGTAGCTTGCGCTAAATGTCGCCATAGATGATGATCAGTAGTATCCGTGATGTCAGGCGGCAGGAAACATCCTCATCATACCAAAGTCACCTCTAGTTGTAGCTTGAAGAAGCTTGGAGCCAACGAAGCACAAACCCAGTGCAGCGTCTCGGGTCGCTTAAAGTTGCGTAAGTCCATGCCATCGGAACGCAATTTAATATCTACCACGCACATCCTCCTCCACTAGAAGAGCATGGGTGCTATACATAGTAAACACAGCGTTTAGCGATTATGTAACCCAGTAAGGGCTCTTCATCTCCAAGACTAAGCGCGGTGCGGTGCGAACCGTCCCATTGACACTCTTGTAGGCCGTCATAGGATCTAGGATTCGGCTTCCCTCATTTGCTTCGCCAAAACCAACATGCTATTTACCTACAAGTAGCTTCGAACGATATGTTAAGACGAGAAAGGAGGAACAAAACGCGAAAGAGGATTCATCCTCAAGGACATGGAACAGTAACGCCAGAGCCATGCGAAAGGATCGACACTGAAATATTGGACCCAACCCAAACTTGAGCTATGGGGGGTGAGGTTACATCTTAGCTTCTTCGACCCGGCCCATGGCTCCCAGTCTCGGGGACTACGAACAATGCTGTAAATCATGACAGCTTGGACAAGTCTCCACAATCCAGCCCCGTGCCTAGCGTACACGAGAACCTTTGTGGAAGTTACATTGCTGGGTGGATTGAAGACATCACTTGGTGCAGGGACTACATAGTAGTTACCCGGACAGGACCTTGATAATTAGACCTTAACAGTTCCAAGGTTGAAGTTTGAAGTTAGAAGTTAGATGATGGCAAGTCCACAACGTGATTTGAGCCGGGCTTAGATTTATTCCTTAAACTAATAGGAACCCCTTACAATTATCCGCCCAGGGAACTGCCTAATGCTCAATGTGGTTTGTGATATTTCTGTTTGAAAGTTGAAAGGAGTGCTTTTTATGTCTAGAAGGGCTCAAATACGAGAATGCCATTCCTTTGAAGAATTGACTGTCCGAACTAAGTTCATAACGTAACTCCGGTTCGTGCGGGCTACACATTGGCTACTACCTACTGTACTGTACACGTACTCTACAGCTACCAAGTAGGTACATAGTCTGAAAAGCTATTGGGACGCGCAGATCTTGGGTAAGGAAAGTATAAACGCCTATCTTCCTAGACGAGTGGTGAAGTAGAGGTTTTTTTTTTTTTCCTCTTTTCTCTTCTATTTTCAAAAACAGGCTTCTTCTAACAAGCTTCCCTACCAAGGCGAATAGGTCAATGGCCTGTGCGCCCCTACTGTTAATTGGGCGAATCCCGTAGGCTGTACGCATACAAGGCGGAGATCGGATAAATGTAGCAAACACGTAAAAGCACACAAGGGTTTCCACCAGAACTGTCCATCACTCTTTTCATTATTTAAAGTATATCGGGTGCGGTTCTTGCTGGTCCAATTGCTACCTATGTACCTATGAGGCAGAGTGAGTATCCGAGCGCCCAGACGGACCCTCTTAAATCGACTTAAATCGTCCCCTCGCAGTCGCTGAGATGCGATCACGTGAGGCTCCATGAGATCTCATCCTTGTTCACCTCTGCTTGGGTTTCAATGGGACTAACAATAATCGAATAATCGGACGCAGTCATTATCAGCGAGAAATGACAACCTCAAGAGAGTCGGGCACTCTTGGCACGTACCAGAGATACAAACTTGGCCAGGCTCAATTCCAAAAATGGCTGAAGCAAACCGCGGACAGGCTCCGATCCAGCGGGTCCGCAGAAGCTACCACAGGACCGGCGAGTCTTGAAAAGTCAGCCTCCAAGAAGAGCTCAAAACCAGCAGCAAGAGGATCTCAGCTCATGCAAGACCCCGGAGCATCGACGGTCCATTGGTCGCAACTGGAGGTAATGGCCAGTGTCGTCGTAGACAACTTGGACCCGGAACAGATACCTCAATCTGCCGTTAGCATCCTCCGCGACGTGGTACATCTGAGAAAGAAGAGTGCGCGATTCTTTGGCTCAGCGGCCGCTAAGTCGGACGATGACACTCTGAAGGGGAAGAACTCGGCACATGAACACATCATAAATGTTCTCGAAAAGATCCTGCATAAATTCGAAGCTGCCTTATCGAAAATTCGTTCCTCAACATCTCCACCGTCTACCTCCGAAGACGGTCGGCTAGGTATGAACGATATAAATAACATGTTCGAGTACCTGAAGGTTGAAGAATCGCATGGCGGAGAGAATGAGGGTCTGGACGAGGTCTCTGAGATAGAAGATGCGACTCCAAAGCGTTCTAAGAATTTTCAGAAGAAAGGCAGCAAGAAACAAAAGCAGAAGAAACCACCGAAGGGCCAACACCTCCAAAAACGGACGACGAAACCTCAGGACACCTCCTGGGTTGATACGTTCCAGTGGACGCAGGGGGAACAGGAAGTGGACGACGAGGATGATGGATTTGATTATTACATGCTTATTTACTGCTTTTTCCAAGACTTCAACTCCATACGGACCTACGTCGGCGATCGGTGGACCGAATACTTCTACCACAAGTCGGTATCGCTCGACACTCTTGCCGTGGTAACAAATGCCGCTTGTGAGATATTCCACGAGATGGAGTACGAATTAGAGAAGACCCTGGAGGATATCCCGCGACTTGCTGAGTACGACTTCATGTTGGAGACACTGTTTTTCAACTACGGTCTTGATCATGTGGACTACTCAGGCGAAGACCAATTAACCGATAGAGAAAGAAACTACAAGATTCTGGGTGAAGCAGATTGGCTTGGGTTCCCTGCGTACTCGCACGTCCTCCGCCTTTTAGAGGCCATACCGCCGAGAAAGGTACCCTTGTTTCCAGCCTCGGCTACGAGACGCCCTAAATATGGAATACACGAATTTGATGGCTTCCAACAGTTTACGAGAGACGTAATATTTGAGCTTGCCATCGAATGCTGTCACACCAAAGCCATGAAGACGAATGGGGAGTTGCCAATGATTGCTATTGCCCAGGATGAACTGACACTGGACTTCGAGGATATACTCCGAATTCGGAGATATTCCTCTGCAATCATCTTTGACCTGTCTTTATATACTGACGTTCGCTATATCCTCGAGGATCAAGTCGTCGACGCTTTCGATCTTCTGCGGGTTACCGCTGCCTCAATGAAGACCACACTAGAGGAACAGTTGCCCAACATCAGAGGCCCCTGGGACCTTAAGAAAGAATGTAGGGAAAGACTGGCGGAGATCGAGACGTATGTCCTGAAGGACTTTCTTGAGGGTGATAAGGCGAGAAGATTTGAAGAAAAGGGAATGAACGAGCCCTTCGAAAGAGATATTCTTCTTAAGAGCGACCCTATCTGGTCAGGGTTGCTCGACTTCCGCTGCCGACTTGTCTTGGACAATCTCGGCTATCGCCTCATCACCGAATCACCCGTGGTACTTGGAACGGCTTTCCTTTATGTAGCATCGCGAATGTCTGGCTTGCACTGGCCCCAAATGGATCGTTTTCTCCGAGTTTACGGCGAGGAGAAGATACTTCAGGGCACTATTACTCCAGATCTGACGCCAATGGAGCTCATAAAGAGATTCGTGGACTCGAACTTCTCTGCGGCTGATACTCCTATCAGTAAGCATCTCAATGCTTCCAGATCACTGGAAGCTTTCTACCAAAGATACGCGAAAGAACACGGGTACTCCCGCCAACCGCTGGCTTACCTTAGGGAGATCATCCGGGAGAGAATCGACCACCAAGCAGGCATCCTCTCCACTGACACTGATGGCAGCAAGAATTCGCCGGATCCGAAGAACACGTATATGCAGCGTCCATCACTCAACCTTGCCGTAATACAAGCCACTCAAAGAGAAGCTCGTCAGTCAGCGAGTGTCTCGCCGGTACGGCTCCTAGAGATACTTGATGAGGCCACGACATCTCTTCTCGAGAATCAGCTCTCCATAGATTATTTCAAGTTGCATCAAGAGAGTGTGCAGCTCTTACGGGAACTACTCGTTGAATTTTCATCAGAAGTCAGGAAAGATGTACCGTCTCTGTTCGATGAGAATATCAGAGTTGGCAAGCTCACTCTCCTTCTACCAGTCGTCTATCGGTCAATGACAGATGAAAATGCTGCAGATGTCACTAAAAGGCTAGGAAAAGTTGTGACAGCATTCTGTTCGAGATTATAGCAAAGCGAGGCGGATTTTCTAATCGAATGCATTGATCCCTTTCAAGGAATTAGGAAATAAATGGACATCTCTAATTTCATGGCGATAGTTGCTGCTACCACTGCCGCTTTTTAACCGAATACCTCGATGCTTTCTAGATCATGCTTCATCTCCGCCGGCAGTATCAACTCCCAACACGCTCTTTCGTACGTTTCCAGGGCTATTTTATAGTGCTCTTTCTTGGCCGTGGTCTTTTCGTACTTCGTCGTCGTTGTCCTCAAAGCCCCTCAACCGGGCGTTTGGTTATGCGGTTGAAGTAGTCGGTGATTGCAGACGTTACACTGCTAAAAGTTTGAGCTGTTTGGTAACATTCTGCTCACCTGAGCAGTAGAAGCATCTACACTAGGTCTCAGGAGAGGAACATGCCACCAGTAGAGCCGGGAAGACCCTGAGGCCTCTCTGCCTGTGACGCAATCTCGACCCACCTCATAACCTATACGCCTTTGAAGACCCTTGTGGTTTTCTTTCCCATCCATGTCTATGCTGTTTATGTGGCTTGAGCTAGTTCAACTCTCCACAACACCCTCCCATACCGCAGGCCGTTCGGCTTCAATGACGCCACTGCTACTAGATCCTTACAAGTCTAGTAATTGAATTCAATTTCAGTGTCGCATTTCCGTCCTGACGACCGTCGCCATAATCTCCTGATTATAGAACCGCAGACAGTTTTATTTTTTTATTTTTTTATTTTTTTTTTTTTTAAAAAAAAACCCATATGGCGCTTTCTATCTCGCTATCCCAGTGTTCTCTAGCGGCAGCAATATTGGCTTCTAGTATTGGAACTTATGCTGCGATATCGCCTCCCAATCCCAACGTCGACTCAAAACCGATGCCGTCGACGGGCGACACGATGCGCTGGCTGAACCTCACTAGCAAGCGCGCTACCAAAATCGCATCCACTCCATTAGGCCTCCTATCACTGCACACCGTCGGCCTTACCTGTCTCTATCCGCATATTCCAACATTCCTCCTCCGTCACGGCGCGGAGAATGGTCTTAACCCGGATCTCGTGACTTGGTCGGCGGCGACGTCTATCCCTCTGGTTCTACTTCTCTGCGGCATCCCACTCCGCTTGGGCTCTTATTCCTCGCTAGGGAAGAATTTCACCTATAATCTCGCGGAGCCTGATCAGCTGAAGACTACTGGCATCTATCGCTACGTACAGCATCCTAGTTACACCGGCATTGCACTCATCGCCGTGGGCAACCTTGCACTGCTATGCAGAATAGACGGCGCACTGAGCTGCTGGATTCCGCCGTCATGGTATGAAACTATCAGAACTCTCGGGTGGGCACTTCTTATTCCTGTGTGGATGCCGATGTTCGGACTGTGGATTCGGGTGCGGGAAGAGGAGAGTATGCTACGAGCTAAATTCGGGAAAGATTGGGAGAGGTGGCATGCCAGAACGGCGCGATTCATACCTTGGGTTTTCTAGCGAGGTGGTAGATTCCAGATTTACAGGTTTCCGTTCTTAATGACGAGAACAGTTGTATGTCTTCGTAGAAGACATAAAAGTTCAAAAGTCAATGTCATCTAGGCCAGCAATAGACTGTCTGTATCCCCCTTTTGGTTACAGACGAAGCTATCTATGCGCATACATTCCCTAAAAGGTGTTATCTTCGAAGCTATGGTACCCCATATAAGGTAATTCACAAAAACTCTTTTGTGAAATCCCCCTCGGGGTCCCAGTGCAGCTTTAGACCACGCAATTTCTCAAGGCGTCCGTGTCCCTTGAATCGTTCCTGGACTGGTGCAGATCGTGAAAAGTTTCCGTAGATAGAATATTCGGCTTCTTGCTGGCGTTGCCGGAGCTGCTCCTTGAAGTCCTCGGCTATCCCATAAGCGTAGTTGAGACTCTCTTCGTCAGAGCTCCAGCAGAGCAATTGACACCAGGCCGCAATGTCACGGTGAGACCACGCAATCTCTTTCTCCACAGATACCTTGTCCCAAGGCCCATCGCTCGTGAACTCGATGGCCAAACCGGACGGTTTTGATGCCGGGTACTTCTCTGTCAGTCATGTCCTCAGGGTGGAACTGTTCAATGTTTGTGAGACCGACGGCTAACCACTTCTTGAGACTACCCTTGATTACAAATGCTTTGAAGGTCTCATTCACTCCAGCAAATGACACTTCCCCGTTAGCTGAGACTGCAATCGATTCGAGGTCGAACAAGGGCTTAAAGGCCTTCTCTGCATCCGACTTACTGCCAAGCTGAATAATGGCCGCCATGATGATCGGATCTAGCGTTGGAGGTGCGGGCATCACGCCAGTCAGGCAGTAAGACCTCGTGGTATTTTTCTTGATCTCGATTGCTGCCTTTGCAGCATCAGCCGCCTTGGATACGTCGAAAATCAACCTGCCACTCCATACAGTCCCGTTAGAGATCCCAAGGACGGAAAGCGGGTGCATCTCGACGGTGAGGGACGTGATAACACCGAAGAACTGGCCTGCGCCTTTGATTGCATAAAGGAGCTCGGCATTCTCGCCTTCAGAAACGGTGATAAGATCTCCCTTGGCTGTAACCATGCGAGCAGGGACGATGCTATCCGAGCCAAAGCCGACAAGGGATGATAAAAGCGTGATGCCTCCGCCGATTCTGGACGGGATGAAGCCCACGCTATTAACAGTCCCAGTTACTGAACAAAGTCAGTCCTACGAAGCTTGGCGTAATTCTCTGGGACTCACCAGCACAGAAGCCCTTGTCGCCAACTGCTTTGACAACATCGCCTACAAGGGCACCAGCACTCGCAGTAGCCGTTTAATTCTCACAATCCACCTCAACTGACTTGATTTGACTCAGGTCCAAGATGAACCCGGAGGATCCAATAGTTGACCATGAGCTATGACCTCCGGCTTTCGCCACGAAAGGAACTGATGTTTGAATTGCCAGCTTAACCTATTTTACTTTGGTATTAGCATCCAGCCAATACCGGAATTCCGAGCTCGAGGCCGTACAATTTCAACGATATCGTTCTCCGTGGCTGGCAGAATCACAGCGCCCGGCTCCTTCTTGTCGACATCGGTCCATCATGCCAGGGACTCCTGAAAGTCGGCTTTCGACGGGTTAATCCATATTTTTGAGTCTCCCGAGAGGGAAACCTTCTCGAGTTTCTCAATGAAGGGAGCGATTCCCATGGTTTAGATGGTCATGGAGCGGAACAACTTGGTGGCGAGGGTGAGATGAATTGTCCAATGAAATCAGCAGGGTCTTAAAAAGGCGAGAAGGTGTAGTTATGCAAGGGGGTAACCACCGTTGGTCCCCCTTGGAGGATTCTACGAGATAAAAGTATGTATAACAGGTCCATTGCTTGAATATCCAGTCTTCGTTGCAGCGTTTGTCAGCACTAGCAATTGCTGGTAAACCCATCGATTGGGGTCTAGATAAACATACAAGGTCCTTAAGGCACGAAAGACCCTATATATACATGTAACAAAGACCCCCGAGGCTTCAATATTCTTGGAAGAAACCTATTAGTTTGTGCCCGCGTGTAGGCACAAGTGCATCAGCACCAGGTCTAGGTCTGTATGAGGTATTCTCGCAACGTGATAGTGAATGGATGTAGAAGTACGAGGCAATTTGAACAGAAAGCCGGCGGTTGGTCTCTTCGTATGCCGAAATTCGATTGCTTTTTTTTTGGTGTATGGGTGATGGGTAGTTGTCTTTTTCAAGCCCTACCCCCTACCAGAGTGCTACGCTACACTACACGAGGCATTCCGTACCAAGCAAAAATGGCACCGTATGAAATGTACAGTTTAATTGTGGAATTAATACGGCACCTAGGTATTCATGCGATGGGCCCCGTAGTGACCGTGGTGGGGTAATACCCAATACCTAAGGGGTACCTAACCTGGTACTAAGTAAGTAATGGAGGTACCACCTGTAAATTCAAGACTGATTTCTTATTTCACCTTCATTCCTATGAATAATGTTATCGACGTTGTTCATAGAAACACCAGAGAGATACTATTGCCATGGCTACCATGAAAGAGCGCTACGATGCACTCCTTCGGTGGGTAGAGGACGGCGGTGGGAGTCTCAATCCGGCTGTTGAGATCTACCATGACGAGACCACTCAAGGATCTTTCCGCGTCAAAGAATCGTGCGCAGTTGGGGTGGACCAAGTCATAGTCACCCTTCCGCTTTCTAAGTCGCTCTCGTACCTTGATGCTATCGATGGCCACCCAGACTTTGCTTTCTCATCGTCCCCGAACAGCGTGGAGCGTGAGGACAGGTCATATTTTCCGACCGAGTTCTTGAAGAGGTCACCGCCACATGTCATCGGTCGATTCTTCCTCATGCAGGAATATATTCTTGGACCTAAGTCCAAATGGTGGACGTACATCCGGACTCTCCCTCAGCCCGAACACATGAGCAACACCCTCCCTGCCATGTGGCCATCCGATGATATCGAGTTCCTTAGGGGCACCAATGCTTTCACCGCCATCCAGGATATAAAATCGACCTTGAAGAAAGAGTACAAGCACGCCATGAAGCTTCTGCCAGACAGTTACCACTTGGAGTATACTCGACCGTTGTACCATTGGGCCTATAGTATCTTTACCAGTCGTAGTTTCCGGCCGTCGCTCATTATCCCGGCCGGAATTTCACAAAGCCTTCCCTGCGAGCTGGACGACTTCTCAGTCCTGCTTCCTTTATACGACATCGGAAATCACTCGCCGTTGGCCAAGATTGCCTGGACTACTGATGAGCAGGCCCAAGTATGCACACTTAAATCTAGGCAGACATACTCGGCTGGAGAACAAGTATTCAATAATTACGGCATGAAGACAAACGCCGAGTTGCTTCTGGGTTATGGCTTCATTCTCCCGGAGCAAGACGGTCTCCACAATGACTATGTTCATATTAAGACAAAGTCGGATCCAGACGCTGGTGACTTGGCAGCCACACATGTCGTGTCATTGAGGCCTATGACACACCAGAGTTCTTTCGTCGGTCGATCGAGACTCCTGAGCGCAGATTCGATGAGCTGCCTCCCTTGCTTTTCGCACTTTCAAGACACCCTTATCGCTGCCCTCTACGAAACTATTACAAGGGGGGAGGAGGAAATCAAGGACACTAGCTTGAACGACATCATGCGAGGCGACATTCCAGGCGAGGTGCTTGGCAAAATTGTTAATTCCTTGGGTTCCAAGTTGAGTGTCGATTTGGAGGATATAGAAGTAAACGAGCCGGAATATGAGGCCGTCAACCGTAATCAGCAGCTCGCCCTCCATTATCGCGAGCAATGCAGGAAGGTCTTAGAAAACGCGCTTCGGAGCATGTTGGCAGGGGATGGTTGAGCTTTGGTGTAGGTGTTGGCGTACACTTTTGTTGGCCTGTATAGATGGTCAAATGGTTTAAATTCAATCTCAAACTCCGAACTAGGGGTATCAAAATTCAATCTGCCGCCGACGCCCACTATTGGAGAACGCATCCCTTTTCAGCTTCGCGACATTTTGCGAATATAGGACGTGCTCATGCGCACCAACACGTGCCTCTTTGAAGCTACTCTCCTAGGCCCCTTGTCTATCAATGTGTACGTCTACGTCTGCTGTCCAAAGTTGGCAGCCACTCTCCAAGCACATCTCCCGTATCGTTGGGTAGGAAAGCCATATTTTCGTTTAAGAGATTTAGGCACGCCTTGGAAGCTGATATACATGAAGTTAGCGGCCTGGTTGAAGAGCCACGTCACAAATCTCTTGGTAAACAGTCAGAGGCCACTTACGCAACAACAAACTAACGTCCCCGGAGCTAAGTGCCGCACTCATCCTAGCCGAGTTATAGCAACCATAGGTCTGTTGAAGAGCAAGCATGCGTTCCCATAGTCTTCCTGGGTCGCCCCCCGTGCCTTCTTCCAAGGCCTTGAGAGATGCCCGCCTCCTATTTCTGGACGCATCCATGCCAATTGACGAACATTCGGAGCATGGTGAGGGCGACCTTGATTCTTCGAACTTGTCAACCGGACCGGTAAGCCCAAGGATCTCAATTTCTTCGGAAGTGCTGCGGATAAGGGGACAGGGTGTGATAGCATCGATGTCATCGACACTATTTGACCGACTCGACTTTCTCGTAGTTGTGGACATGCTTGGATATTTCTATGCAATCCACATGTATTCACTCACTGCTTTGAGAACAGACGCAAGCAATGTACTTTTGCTCTCTTTTCAAAAGGTGCTGATGGAAAGGCTGGATCGTCCTCGGGTAACAGGGGAGAAATACGTCTCATCACCCAAGCTTGATATACGAAGACAGGCTAAGGATATATAAGGTAGAGAAGAATAGCTGTTTACCGTCATCTCATGTTCCTTGGAAGAAGAAAAAGGTTGGTAGCTTCAGATCAGCAGGGTGTGGAGCTACCAACTTATATATAAAGTAACCAAAGTAGCATTGAACCATCTGAGAAGACCAACCGAGATGGCACACATGCCTCGCGCCTGACGGCGCTTGCATGGAGAGGGTGATGTGATTGATGAAACCTGCATCCGACCCAATCACGATCGTCCGGGGTCTCAGTCATCCACCCGCTTTTGGTGTTGGCCTGCAGCTCCCGCACATACTATTGCTGAGTCAAGAAAGTTTAACGACACTACGGTAGTGCCAGTTATGGCAAGGTTGTGAGCGGATGTCTCCAGGGGGCCGACGTACGACTCACTGGCTGGACCGGATTTGGAAGTACAGCAGGTTATCAACTGACTTCATTGTATATCCGTATGGTGCGTGTTGTCGAGAAGGGCATGTAGCGCTCATCTGCCAAGCGTCATTTACTGCTAGGCTCTAGAATTATTGAGACTTCTCTTGGTAAGCACCCCCCATCATACGACGCACACCATTGGACACAAGCTTCCTTTCTCAATCTGGCATTCTGGGTTTTAAGGTGTCCAAACGTTTCCCGTCAAGGTTTGGCCTGGGCTAGGCTCGACCGGGGGTAGCCTGCAGCTCTCGCAGATCCTCAACTACCGGCCGATGCATGCCCGGCATACCCCCCATCACCAAACCCCGTACTCGATAGAATAAAACTAACCGCCCCCGTTATCGGCTGTATCACCATGGGACGAGATGATCAAAGGCCTCACCAGCTTGGATGAAGCTTATTCCTTTATCTCATCATGTTGCAAACGTAAGTCTTCTCTAGCATCAACAAAAGCCCATCGTATGAACATCTACCTTATATGCAACAGAATGATGAATCGCACACTCGAAGGAGGTTTCGTTCTTCGTAAGGAGGTCTAATATTACGTATTTTGATATGAACGTGAGAGCTAGGAACGTCTTATTAGGGTTGCTGACCATCCTGGTGGAAACCGGCGGTATTGCTTAGGTTTCAGACGATCGTTCACCCTGATGCGCTTCGTGAGTGGCCTCATCAGCAAGATATAAGCTAGCATAGTGCTGCCATAAGTGGCATAAGCATTGACATCAAAGCTGTACATGTACCCATAGTGGGAATGCATCATGCCAACCGCTGTCCCATCATCACAAGTGGTGCGGGGAGTTACACGCGCAAAGACAGGGATCACAACACACGCACACGCAGAACAGGCAGGTATCTAAGCCAGCATCGTCTTCTCCATCCCCGTGCATCCTCGATCTTGACTTTACGGTGTGCACGTACGATATCGAACGACAGCACTGGAGCCTTCAGGGGTCAAATTTGAATATGTAATCGTTTCCTTTAAGGATAGAGCGAGAGCGAGATGGTAAGTCTGGAGGTAGCTAGGAGAAACCAAATGTCTCGAAAATCTGCTTCTGCGCTTTCTGCTTACCGCCCTTTCCCGTCTCCTCCAAATCCTCTTATCAACGAAGCATTACGATCGCATCACGAGTTGCTTCCTCCTAGCCCCGCCTCTAAATAATGGATGGGCATTCCTTACCCAATTTATCATTAATTTTCCTCCTTGACCATCTTGCTTAGGTGTGGAGAAGATGCGCACCAAAGATTTTAACAGTCAGGCCATAACAAAAAAAAAAAAAAAAAAAAAAAAAAAAAAAAAAGCGTACGAAAAAGAGGTCTAGTTCTCACATGCTTGTCTCCACCATTCAACTCTCATCATTTAGGTACTGTTTCCGTATCTCACGCTTCTTCGGGCCGCTCGTATCAGTCCGCTAAGAAATACTACAATGAGACCATCGGATGACCTATTATGGGCCAGCGCCTCAACGTGTAGTGATTTACCCTGATCGACTAGGGCGCATTTACAGGACAAGACTGGGGTTGAGCCGGCTTGCAGATGATCTACATCTGGAGACCTTGCCCCGGACCTTACACATACAGAGCCAACGGAGTAATACGGGCGGCTGTACGGCTTACTACAATAAGGTACGGCCTATGCATGATGAATGATAAATGCTCGTCTAACGAGCCGATCTACGTAGAGAGATGGCCTCGACATACGAGTCACAGCAATTGAAAAGTAAATTTTATTAACAGATGTATTCGCTCACATTTCACATAAGGTGATAGGGTGTTGCATAGCTCTTGTAGATATGAATTACCGTCGTAGAAGATAGAATATTACATTCCACACGTGGCGTACAATAAATCCAATTAACCTAAATAGCGTCAGGGTGTTTATTTCACCAGCAATGCCGAGTCTGATGCGACCACCGCTTGAAATCACATCGAAATATTATTCCTTTCTAGACACTATGACTTTCTCTCGCAGAGAGCTCTATTGCAAACACAAGACGGTCTCTCTGTCACGATGCCAACCATAGGTAGTGGCTACGAGCTCTGTTGTTCCGCAAGGAACTCTATACCTGACTAGTTAGCTCCTGGTCCATATGGGAAACGACTCCTTTTGTCCACGTTCGGGCTGAAACCTGACAGGTCAGCTCTGACATCAAGGGCGCGGGAATTCACATCATAGTTGAGATATACGGGGCCTACAAGAAGCTAAAGGGTCTACTAAAGAATATGATAGAGCTAACGGAACAGGCAGCTTTAGAAGTGCCTTCCAACGACATGTCTTGATGCTGGATATCCTCTAAATATCTCCCGTCATATTAGTATTCAAAAGTTATCCCATATAAAAGCAAAGATATTGGTTAACGTAGCAGTCTTGCAGTCTTATCAAACGAAGGTTAAGCTTTGCCCATATATACCGCTTATTGCAGTAAATGGAAGGTTACAAAAGTAGGTATGTAAAGAATATAAGAATGGCCATATGTAATCTATCCATTACTCGGCGTGTAGAGGTCTCAGACGATCACCAGGTTCTCGCTCCCAAACTCATTCTTACATATAAGTCATAGGCCGAGTTTATCGTATTAATGATTGGTACACATATATTTAATCGTTTCTTTTACAAGTCCATAGCCTCAACGTGGAGCATACATCTATCTCCCGGAGATCGCAGTACAGAGGCATATACCTTACTTCAGCCACGAGTAATAATTTTGTCTGATGAATGTCTTAACTAAAGCACATTGCCTTTAGGCACAGGAAGCGTCTCAGCGAGTACTGCTGTCATAAACCTTCCACATAGTTTGGAAGTTATGCAAATTCAGGTTCATTGAGATAGTCTCAATGCCATTGTTATGGGAAATTTCCAACAAAGCCTTGGTGACCTTTCAGAAGCAATGTAAATCTCATCGTTGCTAAAGTGTATAGGTACCTATAAGTGTACCAAGTTAAATCCCGGGCCATCATGTGATGACCGCCGGAGGTGCCGGAAATGGGAGGCAGCGGCCGCATCACTACCAGTCGATGCCGAGTCTGACTCTTGGCTCGGCCTGGACGGGTTCCATGGGTTTCATTTGCATTGAAAAAAGGGTTATGTACCAGTGGCCTAAAATTGAGCAAAGGACGCATCGTATTCATCTTCGCGAAGCTCTCATGCGCAAGTAAAATAAAATAAATATTTATTAATATTTTGCTATGCCACGTTTACGCCCTCCATGTCGCACCGCAGCGACCGCCGGCTGTTTAGCTCTAACGGGGCGGGAATTTAGAGACCCTATATATTCCAAGATTTTGGGCTACATGTATGTTTTCCAGGATTGATGTTAGTGTTTCGACAGGGGCGAATGAGACATCTCTCGAAGACGGCAAATAAACAAGCCAATTATATCTTTACCTGAATAATAAACAACTTTTGTATGGCTTTCCTTTACATCGAGATTTGGATTTGGTTCAAGATCCTATCATGTTGGGCGCCATGCCGCCCTGTCCCGGGAATCTGCCAGATCTTTCAAGGGTCGTGCGGGATTCGTTGAATGACGGATACATGACGCGTTCGCCCGCCGCTTGGCCAGTCATAATAGGCCAACTATGTTCGTCACCTACACGAGTGACGAGATAGTGAAATGAGATTCTCATTGTCTACGGTCGCATTCGGTGACGTACTTCTGCAGGTGCCGGCGTCACTCGCACAATTCTGCTTCCTTGCTACCTGAGGTATGCTTGCTACAAGGCCTAGACCGAGAATTACAAGGCAGATTTGTGGCTATATTCAGGCATTGGACTTTCCAACCATTTTTGATCTAACAGTTTTTTTAGTTTTTTTTCCCTTCTATTTTTGAAATAAATCCTCGTGATCTGTATACATGCAACGTTGGCAGGTCAGGTCACCTAGTATTCCTGTTTCTCTCCGAGACGAAGTTTACCCTCGTTGGTATCGTTGTGCCTTTTTCATGGCTTGCAAGTAAATGATTCAGCCAACGTGGAGGCCTTTGAGAATGATGCGCCCAAGGCAGGCGTTCTTCCTAGCCGGACTAATACTCAGCGGTAGTTTTCTGACGTTGCTCTTCTTTCATACAAATGTTGGATATGGGTTCATTAGACCTACCACTGTCGATTTAGGAGAATCGGAAGAAGCTCAGCCTTCTCCGAGATATAAGCCAGCTCCCTCCTACACTCCACCACCAATACAGGATCCGTTCCCGGCGTTGGCGACAGCAAATCCACCTCCTATTCCAACGTACAATGTTGCCGAGAGAGATGCGTGGAGAAGACACGGGTTGGAAGTTCCGCCGCCCCTGATCATCGGCTTCACCCGGTCTTGGCCCATGCTACTTCAGGCCGTAGTCTCGTACATCACCGCCGGCTGGCCGCCAGAACAGATCTACGTGGTGGAGAATACAGGCATGCAGCAAGCCAACGCACGCGGTCAGCTCACCCTCCAACATCCCTGGTACCTTAACCACACGTCCCTCAAGCGCCTCGGCGTGAAAATCGTCCAGACTCCCGTTCTATTAAGCTTCGCGCAACTCCAGAACTTCTACCTGTCACTCTCCTACGCCCACAGTTGGCCGTACTACTTCTGGGGTCATATGGATGTTCTTGCGCTAAGCCACGAGAACGGATTCGAAGGTCTTACGCCGCGCGCGGGTGATCCGGGCTATAAGAGCCTTTACAGCTTATGTCTCGAGGAACTCAACCGCACCCTGTCGACAGATGAGCGGTGGGGAACACGGTTCTTTGCGTATGACCACCTCACATTACAGAACCCGAGAGCTCTCGAAGACATCGGCGGATGGAATACACTCATCCCGTACTATATGACTGATTGCGATACGTACACGCGCTTCCTTATGCGAAACTGGACGCAGAAGGATAGCAACTGCGGCGTCGTCACGGATACGTCTGTCGCACTCGACGACCTCCTCGCTCTGTACCGAGACCCTAGCGTCACCCCAGGCTTTCGTGATCCGAACCCGCCACCACCGCCGTCGGAAGAGGATGACAAGGAGATGCACGCGAGAAACTTTCCTCGAGGCCCTGATGACCCTGTGGAATATTGGAAAAAACTACTAGAAGTTGCCGATCGAATGTTCCATTATAAACATGGCGACCGCGGCCGTAATACTTGGCAGTCGGGTCAGCATGGGGGCCAGGCGGAGCCATTCTATTACGACTCGTCAGGATTCTCCGAGGCTCTCGAGGTCTTGACCGAGGCTGGAAAAGAGGTGTTTCGTCGCAAATGGGGACACGGGAACTGCGACCTGATAGCAGGAGGAGGGCTGAAATTCGAGGATCAGTGGAAGGTCCTGAAGGATTGGGAGAATTAAGGGACACACCGCTTCGACATGTCTATATTCGGACAGTTGGTTGTGGATCGAGGGTTGTCGGCGTTAATGTCCGCATCTTGGAGAAAGACCCAGTTTTCGCCATGCCGATTATGGGAGATCTAATCAGATATTACTACTGGATTGGCTATGCGGAAGGATGGCGATCTAGCACCTAGTATATGCCATGAGGCATGTGACACGGACAAGGGATGATCCCTTACAGGTGTTCCAGACACTTGTTACGAGCGGGCTCACACGAGAGAGAGCGGTTTTCTACATACCAGGTTAACAACGCGATGTTATCAGTTGAGACTCAAATCTCTGCTAGCACGGCAACAAGTTCTTTCGAATGGTTGGGGAAGATAGGGGCCAAAGTACTTTGCTGAAGTCGAAGTCCTGGTCTATGTGAAAATTGCCAATAGGGGCACCCGGGATTGAGGGAAGAAGACTTGTGAGATTGAAAAGCATCTAGCTTTTCCTTTTTTTTATAGGGATAATCGCAATATTATCCAACCGTATACATTTTAAAGAGGAATTCCACCCCATTTTGATTATGATTGCAAAATGTGAGCCACACCGCTACACTGGGCGTTTATATCGATGTAGTATGTACCTAAACCTCACTGTATTGTGAGGTAACTCATTGCATCACATCTACGTATCCTCTTCACTCTTTATACCCTTCTCTTTTATCCTCCTCCTCATCCAACCCTAGCCCGCCAACTTCCCACGCAGCAGCAGCAAGGAATATTGTCTGCTCGTCCCATCTTCTGCCCACGACCTGCATGCCAACCGGTAATTTAGCCTTTTCACCCCCGTCGCGATCCTCGACCTGACCCAAGCCTACGGGCATGACCAAGGCGGGATGTCCTGTAATATTGAATGGCATCGTATTGAGCGTATTCGCGAGGAGAAACTCGGCCTTTCCCCCGACGCCCATGTCCATCGGCATGTGCCGCGGCGCTACTGTGGGCGTTGCCGGCATGATCAAGACATCGAATTCTTGAAGCGCCTTGTCGTACGCGGCGCGTAGTTCATGGACATGGCGTATGGCCTTATCACGTACGCTCTCCGCATATATTGACCTGTCTCGCAGGAATTCGCTACTTAGAAGCCCGCCAACCACAAGTGGATTGGAAATTGTCATTCTGTCGTACCACGCCTGGTCAGGGGTTGGAGCTGAACCCCCTGGGAACGGAAAAGAAAGTGACGAGGCAGTAGAAGATCCCTGACGGTATAGAAAAGTATCTGCCATATAAGCGCGAGTGGCCGCCGTGAAGATGTGCGGCGCGACGAGATGCAGCGGAACGGATACCTCGGCGACGGCGGCACCTAGCGTAGCGAAGCGTGACGCAGCCCTGCGGATAATTGACGCAACCTCCATATCGAGACCTGCGATTGCGAAGGCTTCCATGAGAATGCCGATGCGTAAACCACGAGCCGCTGTCGTGGGTGTCCAGCTGCCGGCCATGGTGCGCGAGGCAATTTGCTCATCTAGAAGGACATGATACTGCGGTACAATGGTACGCAGAGGGGTCTCAGGTGTCATACGCGGGTCAAAGCCGTCGTAGCCGCCGAGCACCGCAAGGAAAAGAGCGGTGTCACGGACGGAAGAGGCCATCGGACCACAGTGGTCGATCATGGGTACGAGTGACGCGATTCCCGTGTATGGTACTAAGCCGTGTGTTGGCTTTAGACCATATATACCACAGTATGCAGCGGGCTTCGTTGCATTAGCGGGTATATTAGAAATGAAGCTTGTGGGTGGAAGGGGATATACGAACCACTCGGATGCTGCCGCCTTGGTCGCCACCGGTCGCAAACTCTACCCCTTCACCTAGATATTCTACGGGGAGACCCCTAGATTTGCGCCATTTCGTGGCTACATTGATGGCGATAAGCGCTGCTGAGCCGCTGCTGCTTCCCCCAGCCGAATAACCCCTTAACCAGGGGTTATCCACAGGCCCGATAGCGCTAGTACAAGACATTGCCGACATACAATAGTTCTCACAGGTTGACGTGCCGGTGATTACTGCGCCGGCTTTGAGAATACGAGATACGATAGGAGCGTCGATATCTGGGATGGGAGCCGGTATGTCTTTGCACAGGTGGAAGGGTTGGGTACCAACCGTCATGGGCACACCAGCTACCGACGTGTTATCTTTGATGGCGACCGTTTTGCCGGCTAGCGAGCCTGCACCGTCTCTGATATGCGGCGCTTTGATATGTGTCTAAGCCCGAACTCGCGGTCAGCCAAGAGAGAACAGCCTGTCTAAGCTAGTCTAGAAAAAGGGGGTAGCTAATACCCGATGACTCCAGGCGTTAATGGGGTTCTCGGAAGGTGATGGTAGAGTATACGTTCGAGTAACCGAGACAGGAGCCATGACATCAGGAGTAAGTCGTGGATCAACAAAGTCGCTCATGCGATCAACGAACTCGACCGACTGCTGCGCTGCTCGAACGATCGCAAGATATCCGAGCTCATCCTGAGGCCTCATGAGAAATCCATGTGCTTTTGCAATTTTCCGAAGGTTCTCGATGGAGGCCTGGCCGCTGGATGGGTGTTACTTAATGCTAATCCTCAAGGGTTCGACTTCAAAATGACCGGATCACTCACTTGTCTTGCGGGAAAGTCATCTCGCTTGGTGTAAGAGGTTGAAAATGTTCGAGATTGGATGACTGGTCTCCATAAGATGCTTGATAGCCTCTAAAGATATACGAACAGTCGAGGAGAGAGACGAGCTATTTATCACGAAGTTTAGGGTACTTGATCTCAAACATTCCGATACGGCTTGCCACGAGACATCGACGTCTCTCGGACCGACCCAGCCTGTGATTGGTTGAAAATATACGACGATTCATGTCCCATGTCCCGTTTCGGAGCTCCGCCGGCAAGATGTCAGCTAGAGTCAGAACGCCGGGATTGAGAACCACAGACGGTCACACCATGGCTGGCCGATTTCTGCTCCTTGGCCATTCTCTTCTCGCTTGTTACTGGCGATATGCTAATGACATGATACTAAGAAAGCTAATTCCCTCTATGAATGGGCACTTAATAAGTTCGCCATGTAAGATCGTTCTGAAAGGGCGTCGGGATTATTCGTTGCTGGTCCTGGTTTGGCTCAAACTTGGCTCAACTTGGGGATAACTTACCGAATCGCTATTAGGTACTTCGCCAGCTATGTTCGCCCCGTGTAATTTGTATCTCAGAAGCATTTTAATGGTAATCATCGGTGGGTCTATTTTTCTAAAGGTTCGGAAATAATTTTACTATTCCTAAATGCTTCTAAACCATAAGTAACTGCCCCAGTGCCCAGGGGGGTAGCCTTGTATTAAGCACGTAATTTATGGCTGAGTTCGAGTCCTGCGATGTACCAATCTCCTACCGATATACTCCAACTTTGGAGCATATATGCACGTTCCCATGTGCAATTGTCGACCAAGATCGGAGGCAGCCGATATAGCTTTCTTACAAATCATATCACGCAGTGAACACATGACAATGGCCACAACAAGTCTGAATACGATTCGTATTTGTATGAAAATGACTCCCTCATTGTCATCTACGAGATCGCTTCTCGCCAGCCCCCTGCACATTCAGCCATCCGAGGCTACCGAGAAATTATGCCCGATATACTAAACAGCTAATATCAATAGGCTACAAGCGATGTGCTTGAATAATCAAGCAAATATGCTAACGCATCCCAACACCGGAGGTGCCCGAGAAGCCTCAAGCTATGTTGCCCGTATCGACTTCGCCCAGTTCCGGGAATGCAAAGAAAAATTTAGATAATCAAAACGCCTAGCCCAATGCAGATCTCCCCGACTGTATGATGAAGGCCCGGCCGGGAAACGGGATGGGAGACGGTATGTGGCCTGTCTAATCGTCGTCTAATGAAAAGTCCCGTTATACCTCTGAAACTGTAAGAACCGAAATTCAAGACGGCGCCGATGCGGTATATCTAGGTAATGCGGACATAAATGGCATGCGTTTCTCTGTATAAAGATGTTCGATGGAATCGGTATGATTTGCGATGCGCGTGGAAAGACAAAATTTACAGCCGCCAGTGCGATTATACAAATGCTGTGTTGGGTATCTCGGGGGAAAAGGGAACTAGGACTGCTCGGCAGCCCTCACGCTTCTAGTCTCGCTCATTACCAGTTCAGTGTTTGCCTTGCTCATGGTGGTGATGCTTGTGGTGATGTTGATGATGATGCTGGGAATGCGAGTAGTGTTGTCGCACCTGAGTTGTACTAGTCAGCACTGCGAGCTCAGACAATTTTCCTACACACACTCACCCTCTGACGGCCTCGTCGCTCTTCTTCAGCCGGAAAGCTGACAGGCTTCCTCTCCTCTTCGTACCATGCGCTCAGACTCTTGCCGCCAAACATCAGGTCCTCATCATCTATTACTATGGGTTCCATCCAACCCTGTTTTTGCAATTCTGCTTCTCGCGCATTGGTGTCCGGTAGGTAGTAGTGCAGCGTACCCTCGCTTGCGTGATGTGACGCTGTCGAAGAAGTGGTCGTAGTAACCATCTTGAGCGGTGACGGTTTATGCGACTGTGGACTGGTGTTTTTGTCCGTAGGCTTGTTATGACAAGATGTATGAGGCGAACGCGGTTGCGACTGTGTTGATCTGTGGCTATGTTGCGATGCCGGTCTGCTCTGTAATTTTCTGCTATCGTCAGATACACACGAACTACGACGCGACATGGGCGGTGATCGCTGAAAGTAAAGTTTCGTGCTGCTCGGGTTCGCGCGCAAGTATGTATGAGGCAGCTTGGGGTGGATTCATATGATAGAGCTGGTGGATGGGTTTGTGATTCTGTATACGCCGAGAGTAAGTCGTGTCGATGTTCAGGTGTCACAGGTGAAGGGCTGCACCAGGCCGCCTTTTGTGTTCCGCAATCCCCCGCCGTTCCTAGGGCGGGAAGTCTAGCTTGTGACTCTGGGGTGACAAGTGGGTAAAGAGGACAAGAATAGAATCTAGAGGAAGAAGCAATACTATATAACAGGCACGAAGGGGCGCGGGCTAGTAGGGTGTACTTGTAGGTCGCGAGCCGTAATAATAATAAGACAATAAGAATTGTTGGGGGGGCTGGCTGAGAAAAAAGGAGCATATACGGTACCATGAGCTCGGGAATTTCCGGAATAGGAAATCCAATACTGTCAAAACGGTCCGAAACGTCACTACCAAGTACGGTAGTGAGACGGAGGCGGAAACGGAGACGGAGACGGAGACGAAGCAAGTTTGATTGATGGGTTAGGTACTTAGATATACCTAAGGTAGGGTAGATAAGTTAGCAGAGGTAGGTATATGATATTAAATGATATTAATAGAGCTCCGGTTAAAGTGAATTGGACAAGAATTTAGCTTTGTAATTTGATTCCTAAGATTGTCTGTTGGGAATTCGCAACTCTTTATTTTCAATAAGACGGCCTGTGGCAGTGGGTAAGGGATTACAATGGCAAAAGAGCATTGATATTTTTTTTTCTATCTCAATATGATGTTATTTCGCCTCCGAGATTCAGGATTTTTGCGGGGTGCGAGGTGTAAGCCATGTCAGCAAGAAAGGAAAAAAAAAAAAAAGAAGCCAAAATGGTCGGTCGTGGGTAATGACCCACAAGAAGGTCCAGATAATGTTTTTGTACATGAGCCGTCTATGCGACAGGGCGTTCCCATTAAGAGCAAGAGTCTCGGTCCGAAAACCTCTCTGGAAAGAAGCTCGTAAAACCTATTCCAAGAAAATTCCAGATCGAGCGAAGAGTATAAACGCAATGATGATGACTCGCGTAAGTTGTGTAAATCTTGTCAGATAATCCATGGGGAAGTCAATACGACGATCATATGCTGAAAAAATGTATCCTTAACGTTGGTGGCGGTTCGGCGTACGAGAATAATCGCTTATCAAAGATTAATGTATTTACTTACCATCGTGTCAGCACGTCTAGCGAAGGCCGGAAGCATTGATAGATACCTATCATGAAGTGCTTCTTCAAACCCCGCGGAGGCATCTCCAGATTTGAAGAACCATCATCCTTGTAGATTTCTGTAGCGCTTTATAGCTTCTGTTCGACAAAACGGAAGTCCGTCAAGATGGCGTTATCAGGTACCTTAGGTAGGTAAACAAGGCCGGCCAAAATACCGTAATGCATGCCATGTTGTAACCCCTGGAAAACCCCGTCCGGTGAGCTTACTTGTCCGACCAGTTAAGCAAGCTGGCTAGCCTCCTTGTCAGCTTCGCTGGTTGTATGCCTGACCGCGGCCGCCATCCAAACCCATGTGTTCCTATTGGGAAGGCCAACAAACCACACCGTAAGCAGTCGGTCGCGTCTGGGCCGGCCGAGACGGTTCTCTGTAGTGTAGGGAGCTGCAATCAATCAATTGATGGCGAGCTGATCACCACCGATCGGCCCTGTCAAGATGCCTCTTTGGGGTGAAATGTTGTACGATACTCGCAAGGAGCAAGGCTCATCCAATCCCAGAATGCAGCTATCTCATTCTTTGCTTAAGTGTCAACCTCAATAAACTCTGCTTCGTGGTCTTCAAGAACACGTCGATCAAGTTGGATCTTGCTTTTGAGCCTCGTCCTACTACCGGTCTACCACGTATGGACTGCATTTGACTTGCATTTGACACGACCACTAATCCTTCGTGCTTGGACCCGAAGTCGTTCTTGGCTCGGGCTTTTTCACCCTCATTTGCTCAAGTGGCTTGCTGTTCAAGTTTTTTTTTCGCATCCTTGTAAATACATGTACAGACGTAGTCCGAATAGGAGCGTCACGCAATCAGAAGTATATTATCCTGACCGACTCTCTTACACTCCTGGCGGCTGAGTGATACCGATGGCTGTTGCGCCAAGCTGAGCTATAAAGAACAGCGATGCGTATCACGAGTGGCACACCTGCATACTATAACCGTCAGCAGCCAACTTTAACACCTCAATTCTATACGCTACGGTCTACAGGTGGCTCACTATTTGACTATCAATCTGTCAAGCAAGCCAGGTCGCCAATGCGACCCTTTAATTACTGAATCTTCTCCGGGGTTACCGGGGTCAACGGGGTCGAAGTGTGCAGATACGATACGTGTCAGGTACTGTACTTATCTGGAAGACATCTCACTCCCGCTTTTATTGGTTACTCACAGTTCCTGCGTATTGGCTCTGGAGATATGTACTCCTAGGTAAAGAACGAATATACAGTACCTTGTGTACCACCTATATCCTTTGATCGCCGAGATCTAGGTACTGTAGAGAGGGCAGAGCGGGGCGTGGATTTGGGCCCTGAAAAGGGCTAAGACCTACCGTATCCGTCCCAGACTTGACAGGGCAGACAGGCAGACAGGGTTACAATTTGAGGGGTTCGTCAAGGCTGATCAAGCTTATCCGCCCACATTAGCGGGCGATCTCTTGTACATGCTCGCCCGTGAAAATACAAATAGATCACGAATCGTGCGGGCGCATGTTGAAACCTCAGTGTTGCGGCGCTTTAGTCTGCTAAACATCGATTTTTCCCCAAATACTGTATCGGCTACCGTCTAATCATCAGACAAGTGCACATCTATATTACACTATAAGGTCTTCGATAAGTGCCACGTACCAATGTATGTACAACACAGAGAGGGCGTGCCATGTGCCTTATCGGGTTGCCGATCTAGTCTATCTAGACAAGGGGGGCTTAACAAATTCCCCCCTTTACCCTTGCAAGATTCCGTAAAGATACAATAATTCACGGTAGCATCTGACGGAACATGTCGTCAAATGTCGCAAGAAATATGGCCGACGTCGTGGCAATTCGGTTCCGATGAAACCAGCAGTATGTACTCACGTAGCGTTGAAATGGGGTGCCCGTGGGTGCGAGAACTCCCATGGTCAACTGATCTCCAACTATAGTTGTTGACTTTCGCGTTGAGGCTGTCCTGAGACCAGATCTTGTGCCACGACACCGCCTTGACTTTATATCATGTGCCGGGGAGATTCCGTCACATTCTCATCATTAATTTTGGTGTCACTGAACCGTTTCTTCAAAGTTTACACCGGAGCATAGAAACGGACACGCCTTCATAAAGTACATGTATCTCGGGAATCTCGCACCCTTGGTAACTTCCATGAGGAGCTCTAACATGGCGTCTTCATTCATGCTACACTACAAGCAGGCTTTGACATGATTTCGTCATAGCGGGTAGGGCGGGCCCGGCTGAGCTGCCAAGTCCCATGCATGCTGGCATGCTAGCGACATGAGGCGCCCCAGATGACAAGCGTCTTCCCGATTCGACACCCACCAGCTTGCATTTCTGTGGGCTCAGTGGGCTCAGTGGGCTTGAGGCCATATGTACATGCACCTACCTACCTAGGTACATATAATCCCAGGCTGCCACGGGAAACAAGACTGCAAGTTTCTAGGTATTCATTAGCAATAAGAGTATACAATCCATGTGAGTCGCTGATAGAAGGGCACATCGTCGGCTATCCTTTCGCCTTCATTGACGTCATTCAGCCACTGCAATGTCAGGGGTGCCTGTCGGGGACCCGCATGAAGCCATTGAATTTCTAGGACCGTGACTGTACATTGTCGTTGAAGCGAAAAAGTGGCTCATGTGTGTATCTGGTAGGTAATCAACCTAGCAATCAATTTACACTGTAATTCGACGCAACCGCTTTAATTCTAAAATATTCCCCATTTACCGCCACTGGAAAGTCGAGCGCAGCTCAAAGCTGGATACAGTATTTAGGTACATAGGTACATAGGTACTAGGTAGGTAGCAAGGTGTAAATCATTACTCAACACCTATCAGTTGAGCATCGTTCTACCAATATTCGTAAGTAGATTCTATTGTATCTTAAACCGCAATCTAAGCCCCTAGGTGTACGACCCCGGGGAAAAAGGGGGGGGGGGGCTAGTACTACTGTCTTGCTCACTTTGCTCATATTCACCAACAGTGGACGACTAACGAGATCAGTGGCATGCGTGACCATACCAAGAACCAAGCCACTTGTCGTTATGCCACACATCCATGATAAGATGGGCCACGCCCAGCTTCTCATAGTGAAGCGGTTAAATTCCCCCAACTACCAAGTCGCACAGGTAACCAGGATTTCTGTGGGAGATACTCTCGCAACTAGTACCAGAAGTCGGCGGTGGTGATGGCGAAGTCGCTGTATTTCGCTACCATTTCGGGGTTCGCCGCCAGCATAGGTTTGACCATCGACTGTCACTTTTGCGTCCCCTTACTAGTCGTAGGAGGGTCTCAGAGAGGGCAGCACGAATATGTAAAGTAAGGGACGGGTGCCCGAATTGGGCTGTTTGGAGTTTTGGAAATCCAAGAGGTAGTTAAGTTAGGGGACGACTCCGGTGGTTTTGGCGTACGTAACTTGATATCTACCTGCTTATATTACACATTCTGGGCCGAAGGAAAAATTCCAGCTCCTCAATGACAGTTCAGTGGTGTGGAGAGCTATCAGCCCTGGACCTAGTGTCGGTGATCCGAAGTCAATATGAGGGAATACCTGAGGATTTATGTTTGTCCTCCGATAGAATCCATATTTTGCGTGTCAACGTAGTCGCGCAAAGACCCATATCCTCAAGGCGTAACAGCTCCTAGTATCCTGGCAGACTCAGCTGCGAACAAAATCTATATCGAGATCAAGTTAATACGACAAAGTTCTTTTCATGAATATATGTCTGATCGCAAATAAGGGCGACCAGAGAGAGAAATTCGTTATAAACCTATCGAATAAGTACCAACCCACCTGTATGAAAAAGAAGCATCGACCATCCATAACTAGATACCTAGGTTGAGGATTACGGGCCCCAAACACCTGAGGGGGTTCTCAGTTTTTCTTGTCGTATAGTGCATTTAACTATGAGGTGTCACCCCTTTTTCACGTCCATATCGCAAAACTATTTGCTTTTCTTTGTCTGTTTTTCAGTCACCTTATTGCACGTACTCATGGCCTAAGTGTCAGAGGTCTGACCTGTCGGGGTTCAGTCTGAGACAGCGTAGATAAAGGAGTCGTTTCCATATATACCAGGGGCTAGTTAGCTAGGTTTAGAGTTCCTTGCAGAACAATAGAGCTTGTACCCCTTACCTATGGTGGGCATCGTGACATTAAGCTTCCTTGAATTGTTAATATATGACAGTGCCACGAAAATAGTGTAGGTCTTTATAGGGGTATAAGTTACGCTATCGGGAGCAACGTAATGTGGCTAAGGCCGCTAGTGTGCATACACCTTGGAGTTTTCCGTCTATTTACATGAAAAAAAAAATCCTCAATCGATTCTCCTAGCTAGCATTATATTTGAATTTGATAACATCAACGCCTTTGGGTGCCTAGGTTAGGTGGTAGTCATACAAGAACGATAGAGTCGAGGCGTTTATGGCGTTTTCCACCTTCCGTCGTGCCCTTATAAATAGTAGTTTAGAATTTATAAGTTTCCCCTGCATAGGATATCCCAACTTATTAAGAAATAAAAAGGTTTCTAACCTTGACCAGAAGCATCACGCTCTTCAAGGGTTATGAATATATTGCCTTTTTCCTAAATTAATGTAAGTGCGAGCACGGCTAATAAAGCGTAAACAAGTTGTTCTATACGACAGTAGGATTCGGTCAAAATTTAGGACACGTTTTAAGGCCGCTATAAGCATGCAGGTAGAACGACGTGGATAGGTTTACCTGGTAAATATCGTGGGAAATAGGAGTGACTAATCAATAGACTATAGCTTTATATAGAACGCCATGTATTGGGAGTTGATTGGTTCCGGCGAGATATGTAAGATGTTATAACAAATCTCCTCGGCTTCTGGGAATATAGGGGCTATGATAAGTGAGTTATAAACTACATGTAGACGATATTTCAATACGAATCTAATATCTTGAGTGAGCCCAATGGAATATTGCTAGTTCGCTTACCCAAGTAGCTGGCTCGTTTCCAGTGTCTTGTTGTCCCGGTATCTTCCTATGCCATTTTTGTATGGAAGTACTTGCGTCTGGGTTTTATTGCCTACCTTACCTAGGTACCTAAGGGTATCCCCGAATGCGTCGCATGTGGTGCGTGCAGTTTACCCCAAATACGAACGCACCTTATTGCCTGATTTGGTATATACAGTCCCCTATTTGATCAAAAGCGATACGTCATCGTCTCACTGCACCACAATGCTAGTGCATGTAACGTTGGCCTCTTGGGCTGGGCGCAACTTAAACAGGTAAAGGAAGAAGAGACGAGATGTATCCCTCTTTTCGCTAAAAGAATTGCCTCTATCTCATTCGAGATTCCCGTCTGACAAGGACACAGCTCTTCATCACCTAGCTCCCTTAAATACACCTATATACCTTAGGTACCTAAGGTAGGTAGATTCGGCGAGGCGGGGGTCTCTCGACAGTCAACTCCTTTGCAGGGCCAGGTACCTGATGTTCTGCTTGTATGCGCCACGCATATAAATCTTAAGAACTCACGTATATGAGGCATGGCTTCTACAAACGAAAATCTTCTCATGGAACTGCTTTCGAGAAAGGCAAAGCAGCGATACGTCCTTGCGACGATCCTTACAGCTATCCTGGCAGCGGCTATGGTCCTCGATACCCTCTACCTACGGCTTGGGGTTCTGTCAGGGAGGCGGAAGGCCTTCGGCATCTTGGTGATACTCCTAATTACTTACACGCAGATCTCACTGCGTGGGGTGTACTGGTACTATATGAAGATGGCATGCTACGGATGCAAGCCTCTCCCGCCGTTCCCGAATGACCCAATTGGCGTAAGGTTCCTATTAGACGCGAGGAGGCTGATTGAGTCGAATAAGTTGCTCGAAGGATGGAGCCGACTCTTCGGCATGTTAGGGCACACATTCCAGCACCGGATGTTCCCGAATCCGAGCGTCACCATAGCGACGGATGAGCCTGACAACGTACGCGCTGTGCTAAGTACCCGCTTCGACGATTGGGACATCCCGCAGATGCGCATCCGCGCCTTTCTCCCCGTCCTCGGTGCCCATTCTATCTTCACCACCAACGGCGACGCCTGGCGGCATGCAAGAACGATTCTGCGACCTGCGTTCGTGCGTGACCAGGTCGCCGACTTACGTTGTCTCGATCGCCACGTCACTAAATTGATCGCGCACCTCCCGCGAGACGGCCATGCCTTCGATTTGCAGGCCATGTTCTCCATGTTGACGACTGACACCATCTCAGACTTTATGTTTGGGAATTCGACTGACCTGCTAGGTAGCGCGCCCGAAGACGGTCTCCGATTCGGCCGCTGCTTTGACGTGTCTATGCAAAAGATCGCCAACCGAGCTAGGCTGGGCTGGCTGACACTACTCGTGCCGGATCGAGAGCTGGATGAATGCACAGCGTTTATGAACGCGTACGTGGAGAAGTACGTTGCAGAGGTAAGGAGAGAGCAGGAGCAGGAAGGCAAGCGGTACGTGTTTCTCAACGAGCTACTCCGGACGGGTGAGCCAGACGAGGCTATCCGTGATCAGTTGATGAGCATCTTCACTGCTGGCCGAGACACCACAACCAGCGTCCTGTCTTACCTGTTCTTCGAGCTCTCGCGGCGGCCCGACGTTGTCGCAGCAATTCGACGTGAGGTGAGCGACCTTGACTTGAGCGATGCGAGCCAACTACCGACCTGGGAGAGTCTGCGCAATATGAGATACTTAAATTGGTCTATCAAGGAGGCCCTTCGACTAAACCCGCCCGTAGCCACCAACGCGCGAGAAGCCATCCGCGACACCATCTTACCGGTCGGCGGCGGACCCGACGGCAAGTCTCCCGTCTTCGTGACCAAGGGTACTATAATTCGTTATTTTCCTTGGGCTCTCCATCGGCGACAGGACTTATACGGCCATGATGCAGACGAGTTTCGTCCTGAGCGCTGGGAGGCCCTGAAGCCTACGTACGTATTACTTTCAGCTTAAACTTGAGCTCATTGATGAAACAGTTGATCCCTTACACCTCCATAGTTTTGAATACGTCCCTTTCAATGCTGGGCCTCGGATCTGTGTCGGCCAGCAATTCGCTCTGACGCAAATAGCCTTCGTCACCTTCCGCATACTGCAGGCATTCAAGGCAATTGAACGCAGAGATGACAGACCTCCTATCCAAAAGTTTGGGATAAACCTTTCGATGCTCCACGGATGCTGGGTTAGCATGACTCCAGTGTGAGAGCTGTAGTCTCTCGTCAAAGGTTGAAGGGAAATGGAACACTTCGGCTTATAAAAAATAAAAATAAAAATAAAAATAAAAATAAAAATAAAAATAAAAATAAAAATAAAAATAAAAATAAAAATAAAAATAAAAATAAAAATAAAAATAAAAATAAACCAA
>MU386579.1:0-129117 GCA_022497025.1 Hypoxylon sp. FL0890 | reverse complement strand
ATAAAATCTGTCTGATAATAGCAGCTCCTGGCTACTTGACCACACAAGGGGTTCTTGAGAGGAACCTTGAGGCAGGCCTACAAGTAGTAAAGGCGTACCGAATAAGTAAGTAGAGCAATTTTAATTTTCTTGATTCGAGACAACTTGCCATGATTCGCGCTTTAAACCGCGGAATCGAAGCACGTATATCTGGTACTGCCTATAGCATGGGATAGGTTGGACTCAGGTTCCGGTAGCTAATTCAAATAGCAATCTCATTAAAGTCATAATAATTCGTTTTCTAGAAGATACAAGGGAGACCCGTACGCCAACACCTCACCTTCAGCTCCAACCCTTTCTGTACTCGCCAGCCCGGGTATCGCCAGAGTGATATTCGTAAGTGCGTGGATAGTGCCTGTGCCCATTGTCCCTTTCCTTCATCAGTAGGATGCTCTCACTCTAGACCCCTGAACCTGCGATTGAACTCTTCGACAGCAATGGCGACCATTCGGTATAAGAATGCCCGTTGGCTCTCTTCGCCGACAGGAATGAACGGCCCATTGGCGCCGCCGCGCAAGACTATGCTCAGACCTGTGCGCTCCTTCGCGATTGTTTGCACGTCCTTGAGCGGAATATCCCATTCGGTAGTCAATTTTCTACTCCTAATAAGAAGGATTCTGCTGAACGTGACCATTACCACCATGTCTTCTCTGGGCAATTCTAGATGAGCGATGTAATCCTCGTTGAAATATTTCCCGTTATCCACTTGTTTGAGCCAGGACTGCCCTAGGGCTTCGCGTTGGTTGTAAGGACGCACAATGCCATCTGCGGGTATAAACCGCGTTAAGCGAACGCGATCGAGCTCAGACCCGTCGAAGACGGTCGTAGTGTTGCGAATCCCCTCAGAAACATTAGATGCGAGATCGAACACTCCGACAGCTGGCTTGGTCGCGAGACCAATGAAGCCTTTCCCGACCCCTTTCAAGAACCCGACTGCGCCCTCCTGTTCTGCGCCTTCGAGAGGTTTCCGGGCGACACCCCCAAGGCCAGATGCAACTGACGTAAAAAAGGAGTTTGCACCCGCTGTAACACCGAACAAGGCATGCTTAGGTCGGTTGCGGGCTCGCGTAATGCGGCGCCGGTCTTGAAATTGCTTGTCTAAAGTCGCGGCCGCTAATCCCTTGCCAAAACTTCCTGTGACCTTGGAGAAGGAGTCTGAGAAGCCGTAGACGGACTTTTTGACAAAACTAGCGGCTCCTTTTGCAATTCCCATACCAAGATCCTCGGGCTTGTCTGACATGATGAGGCCTTGGTACGGCTCATAGAAGACATCAGTTATTCCGCTGCTGATGCTATTGAATAGGCCAACGGGATTGCCGAGGAAATCAGCACTGCCGATAATCTTATGAACCTGGTACAAAACCTCTTGGCTGTAGTGATTCGATATGTTCTGCGTCAGAACGGGTATGGAGACTCGAGCATTCTCTAGTAGCAAAGCATTCAACCTAATTGGTGCATCGTTGACGTTCCCGATGGCCATGGTCATTACGTTGACAAAGAACATAATAGGGTTGCGGGAGGATGTCTTGTCCTCAACGTTGACACGTTCGGTACGCATGAAGGACAGGTCCAGTTGCATCGGCTGTATGTTGAGGACTTCGAAGTAAATATCTTGGTCGGATTGTTCCTGCTTAGGCTCCGGGATGTCTAAGCCTTCGTCGCAGAGCTTGCCCTCGTTGGTTTCGGACCATGAGGCGCCAGGGACCTTAGAGAAATCTAGAACGGCATAGATGAAGTCCTCGTCGAGATCCACAGTCATTTGTTGAAGCAAAAGTGTCGCATATTTGACGTACAGCACACCATAGGAATCATCCTTGACTCTTGTGACCATGGCGTGTAACGAAGGATGTAGTTCGGTTTCTTGTGCTTGCTTAGGAACGACACTAGGATAAAGCACCATTGGGAAGAGCCCGCCGTAAAGCTGATTATCGATCTGGATCCATTTGATGGAGGTACTGACCGTCTGGTATAGAGCCGATTCACTATAGCGGAGGTTGATGTCTCTGAATGTAATATACGCCAATTCTTTGAGCTGTTGATTGATGAGCGAGATACCAATGCCGGACAGTCTTAACTGTGCCTGAAACGTTGTATCGGTATCCTGGCTCTTGACTTCAAAGCCACCGGTGCTACTGGCGTTTGAACTTGTTTGTGTCTTCTGACGGTACAAGCTCTTACTCGGCTTGAAATTAGATAAGATCAGTGTCTGAGTGGGGCCATCGGCGGCCACGTTTATGTCTATGATCTTTTGGGCGCCGGAAGGGCTAACGAACTTCATCGGGACCTGATTGCCGATCTCTGCAAGCTTTACGTGGCGTTCTTTACCGAAGGCGCTGATGACAACTTCCTTGAACTTAGCAGCTGGGAAGTCCCAAGCGTAGGGCATAATGCTGCGTGGTGGCAGACGATATCTAATAGGTTTCCAACCAGAACGATCTTCAACACCATCCTCATCGACATTCGGGTTTGCCTGATAGAAAGTGAACTCTGTGTCGCTCTCGTTTCGCATGGAGAATGGCCAATTTTTCGTCTCCATGCTAAGATGAAGGAATATCGTTGCATCCTCCATCAATATTTCAACTCGGATGAGACGTTGTCGCTGCCCAGCCTTTGCAATCTTGACGTGTACAGTACCTAGCTCCGATATGTTTATGGGCGAGGTCCACTGGTCGTCGATCCCTGGAAACCTTAAAGCGATCTGCTTTGTGGCCGACCTTTGCAGCCAATGGAGAGGCTGTAGAGCACCTGGTTTTAGGATCATTGTTTTCGATGATGTGGGCTCTCTAATGACAAGCTCCTCGCCGATCTTGTTCTTGACTACGAAGCGGGGTGCTAAAGTAACGACCTTCGTCAGCTTGTACTTGCCCTCACCAGGCTCGACGGTTATGCCGGCATGGATCTCAGAGTCTTTCTTAGACGACGGCAAGACAATCTCTGTCGTGCTCCCGATGGCATCGAAACTTTGAGGTTTACTCCATTCCGAGTCTCCTATTCTCAAGAGAGCGCGGTTGCGCTGATCATCATTGGCGTACGAAAACATGAAGGGCAAGGCCTTCGGCCGCTCTTGGTCTGAGGTGTCGGCGACGGCTGACTGGCCGGCGGCTCTCTTTGGCTGTTGGAGGAACTGCTTGGCCCGGATGTTAACCTCTAAGCCAGTCTTATTTAGTACAACATAAGGACTGTAGACGGTAACTTTGAAAGCACCGCCGCCATCCGGAATCCTAAAGTAATGAAGCCTAAGGTAAAGAGGGAGGTCTTCGCTATCCTTGCATATTAGTTTGTGCTCCTTGCGGAAGTCTTCTTGTGTACCAGGGTTGATGATAGCAAACTCGCTGGGTTTGAATACGGTGTCTTGCATGTCGACGCTCAACAACAGGAGATGTGACAACTCTACAACGTGAACAGGGCTAACGCCGCCCTTTCGCAAAAAGTTTGTCCAGTCTCTCTTGGCGTTTTTATCGTAAATGCGGTATTTGAAGTCGTAAGGAAGGAGATTTTCCAAGACTATCGGTGGAGAAAGCTTTAGCTTCATGTATGGATATTTTCTATAGACGTTAGATATTGTAAAAGGCTGCACATGATAAAGACTCACCCAGTCAGGAAGTGTCCTCGGTCAAAACTCGCATTGAGCTGGAAGTAAAACAGGTCGCTGTTTTCGCCCTTGCACACAAGCGTGCGCGTAGGTCTCTTGAGAAGATCTCTCCACCATAGGTCCTCGGACGACCATTCATAGCCAAAGCCCGAATCAGGTCGTATTAGTAGGGATTTGACGTACGCGGCAGCGACTGGCGCTGGCCGACTCTCGCCCGGCGCGATCTTCTCAATTTTGAGCAGGTGACCTTCTTGGACATCATACACACCGAGCTCAACTGGTATCTGTGTCTCGTTTTCGACGACAAGGGGTGATCGAAGAGTCACATATTTGATGTTGTCCGAGCCAAGCTTTACCTCAACAAGTAAGCGATGGAGAGTGTTGTCCGTCTTAGGCCGTAAACTATACAAGAACTCGCCCTCACGATTAAGGCGAATATTCTTGACCGTATCGAAGCCACTACCTTCGATTTGAACAGCAACACTGTTCACCGCATTACTCTCCGCCATGATATTTTCTCGCATTTTCTCCCAGTGTTCAAAGCTCCATGGACCCTCTTCGCCGTCTTGTAGCTTGAGGAATATGTTCTCGTCGTTGCCCTGGCTTCTAGCCTGCACCGAGACATCGAAGCCGGTATAGTTTCGGATTTTATAGGGAGCTTCCACTCCACGAGGCTTACCTAATACATCTTCGTCCTTGGTTAAGAAGTCGAATGATTTAGATGCCAAGGCAATTGTCGCGGTTGTTATCGTAACATCAAATGTCCTCTTCGACGAGACATCGACCGAAAAAAGTTCATTCTCTTGCTCCTTTGCTACTCCAAGACCGACTTGCCATGGCTCCAAGAGCGGTTCCCAAGCAGATTTGGCGAAATTGTAGACGTTGATATACATATCAATTGCAGTCTCGGCCTTGAGGGTGCTTGACCAATCTGCTGCCGACGCGGTGAAATTTTTGATGCTCAGGTCTAGAATAGGCAATTCATGGACGTCGCCGATCAACACAACCCGAACTCCAGCAATTGAGGCAGTTAACTCCTCATGGCGTTTTGGGCTTTTGCTAATATCGTGAGGTTGGTGGGATTGGTCGTTTCCAGACTTCCGAGTTGGTAGGACGCCAGGGGTCCTAGCCGTCCTACTCTTGTTAGCAGCGATTGTAGATTGTCCCCGGCCACTCGCGGTACGTTCCTTGAGACCGGCTTGTCGAAGCTGTTTTGCCTTTTTGTCAGACGCACTGGGCTTGTGCTGATTACCATCATTCTCAGAGAGCTCAGATGCCTTGCTAATTATCTGAAGGACGAGGAGAATATCTCGAAGCGAAAGCCGGAGTATCAAAGGATCAATGTCGACGTGGATGTTGGTGAGGTTCGGCCGCGAGCTATCCATTGACACCTGAAGCGAAAAATCATCGAGAATACGAAGTCGAGTCTCATCAAATCTATCCATGCGACAAAGAAACATTCCGACCTGAGAGACTTGGAATGTTAACGAGTGCTGTTGTGATAACAACACTTGTTTCGTCCCCAGGACTATTGCTTCCGAGCTGGAACTGAGGGGATTGGCGATCAGTATGACCTGTGAATCAACTATATTAACGCGGAAGGCAACGTTCATCTTGGACTCCTCGGTCTTAGCCGTCTCGTCCGATGGCGGCTCTTGGATACTCCTTTGGGAGGGTTTACCAGTCCATTGCACTTGCATCGATTCAGTATCAGAAACCTCGGGGGTCTCTACAGGAGTTTCCAACGCGTTCGGTGGAGGCTCCTCGGCTTGTAGGCCAACCATCACGAACTTTTGAATCGCGAATAGGTAATCAAGAGCGAAGATAATCCTGGGACTGTCGATCGCGACTACGGCAATCAAATTCCGTTCCTTGCCTCCGGACATGGACACACTCGCCATGAACTGCTGGACACTTTTGTTGGAAGACGTCATGATCCTTCTATACTTGCTGCCATCGCGAGTGCGACTGTCATGTATAGTAAATGATTGGATCACAAATTCTGCCTCTAACGAGCCATCGGCAAGCATCCGAGTCTTAAGCCTGCTGTCGTCCAGAGAGAAACGTGACAGACTGGCGGCGTCCATATTGCCGACAGGCTTATTCTCATGGGCATTGATCAACTCGAGGCCGATCTTGTGTATGTTAAACACTAAATCAAGCTTTGTCCAGGTGTTCTCCCTTGAGCCTAATTCTGGAGAAAGGTCGATCAACTGGGCATCACCTCCACTAGCAGTGGACGACATCGTTTTAGCTCGTCGTAATGTGCCCTCATCAACGTCCCGCTCAGCCTCTTCACCCCTAGCGTCAGCATCTGCAACAAAGGCAGCTGGGACTGATTTAGAAATTGCCAAGAGGAAGTTAAGTTGGTACTGGGTGATTCTGAGGTTGATGTCGGTCATGCTGCCTTCAACTTCCATGTCCGGGCGCTTCCATCCCTCTTTATGTTCAGCATAAGTGACGTTGAAGCCGAGATCCACGTGGTCAATCATTTCTAGTTCTTCGGATTCTTCATTGGCATAATGGAATAACGATGTTAACCTGACGTTCCTGATACCTGCAGAAAGCTTCATGGCAATTTCCGACGCTTCGGAATCGTCCAATGGTGCGAACTTATTCTGTGCGTAAATCTCTCCTAAGTAGGCAGTGATCAGGTCTCGCTTCGGCCGATCCGGGGAAAGAGCACGAGGGAACACGATGATGGGGGTGTTGATCATGACATCAAACTTGAATCTACTAGTGCTCTGCTGCAGTTGCTGGGCCTGATTTGCGGCTGCTTGACGGGCGGCATTGTAAATGGCCTGCATCTTGCCAAATTTGACTAGGAATTCAATAATCTTTCTGAACGGCTCCTCAAGGAAATTGACCTTGATAGATCCGGCACGAAGAAAGATTGAACAATCGTATCCTGGATATGCCTTCTTGTTGCCTGAGTCAAAGGTCTCGTACCGGAAGTCAGCGAGTTCATCTCCCTGGATAGTGACCAACTGACGGAAGCTCGACTTTTCTGAAGCGCCAATGTTTACGTCGTCCACTAGGGTTAGATCGCCTAGTTTGGCTGCTACCCTCATCGTCTTGCCGAGTAGGAAAACCCCAACATCGGCGTGATTGAATGAAAGCGTTGCTAATCGAATGCCGTCGTTGTTGAGAATCATGCGAATGCTCTTGAGATCAACCTTGACACGGATGGAACCGCCCTCACTTTGCTGTGAATCGGTTGCCGGTTCGACAATTTCGACCTCATTATCCTGTTCGTCAGCGCCCTTAGCAACTTTCGGCGGTTGGGAACCCGAGCTGTTGTTATTAGTAAATGTGGTGAGCACGAAGTCCAATAGCGTGAGCAAGGTCTTCCTTGTCACGATCAGGTTGATCGTAGAGACAGCAACATTGACATTTGTCTCTATGCCCTCGTATACCGGCATAAACTCCGGAGATTCCCTTTTAACCTTCGTAAACCTGACTCGGACAAGATCTCTCTGTTGCTGACGGTCTTCAACGTCCCCCGACGACACAATGGACTTAAATTCCGCGGACGGATTGTCGACAAAGTCGTCCACCGTCACCGATCCTAGTGAAACCTCAGCTGCCATATCAAATGATCTTATGTAGAAGTTTAGATCAAAGTTCTCGGCAATTAATTCCACAAGCAGGGATTCGGGCTGCTCCCCATCAGGGTCACTCCGATAGAGGGAGCCTTGTAGTCTGTCAACAGCGAATTTAAATTCGAAGTTCCGCTGTTGCGTCTTAAGTTGCTGGGTCGAGTTTCCATCAGCAGCATCCTCGAACTCATCCTCGTCATCATCAGACTCGTTTTCTAGTATCACAGCGGTCTGTTGAGTGAGAAATAAAGCTGAGCTCTTACGGTCGTGAGACCGTGGCGAACGGTCGGACGTGGAACTGAGTAGGCGTGGCCTGCTAGGCTGTTCTTCTTTTCTAGCTTGCTCCTGCTCATCACCAAATTTTGGTATTGCGACGTCAATTAGCTTCATGAGGCTCTTATATTTCGTATCGGACACCATGGCTTGAAGCACTGGCATGTGGCCTGATACCTTCACCTTGGTTAGATTTGGCGCCTTCGGCAGTATCGACAGAGCTACTACGAAGTCGACATTGATCTTCTCTACGATATGCAGCATGCGAGTATCATCTTTCTCGACCAGCTGCGCCTTTGTTTCCTCGATTGAAGGCCCAATTAGGACTTGTGTCGACGTTAGCTTCACAAGAAAGCGATCGTACATGAGAGATTCGAGCTGTTTGAAGTCTTCTTCAGAATACTTCTGGTTGTGCTTATCCTGCACCTGTTTCAAGGTTCCTTTGTCGACTAATTCGCTGTTGACGCTAATATGACCGGCGTCTAGAATGAGACATGTAGACCTCTCGGTCTTGATGGACTGGGGAATTATAATGAGGGGCGCTTGGAGATCCAGTTTGGCATTGATAGTCTTATGTTCTTCGAGGGCGAACTCAAGGCCAGCACGTGTCTGCTGTCTCAGCCCTTCTACAGTAGCTCCAGCAGTCTCCATCAAAGCAGTGATGGATTCCATGTGCCTCTCTGGTGGTTTGAAGAAGTCGACAATGCCGACAACGAAGTTAGGGTTCCACACAATCTCCAACGGCTTGAGTTTCGCGGTGATAGCAAAATCACCCTGGCCATCTAGAGGGTTCTGTTCAACCTGCAGGTCAAAGAAGGTCTCCTGGCTGGACACCTCGAGTTCGGCAATAGAAATTCGCCGCTTGGCCTTGGTCGCTGGCGCGTCCTTGACCCGAACAATCTCTTTGAATAAGCTTTCGGGAGTAGTGCCGTCATTGACTCGAAAACCACCAAGACTAATATCAGCAAGCACGGAGTCGGGTCTTTTGAGTGCTTTAGCTCGAAAGACATCAAAATGCAAGCTTAGCAGATCCGTCTTGCTTCCGTGGGGGCTTTGCCTCAGAGTGAAACTTCCGGTGCTGAGAGACGCGTCAATTTGCATCTTCACAGTGTCACGCGGTGTATCCACAGCCTCAGCCAGGGCGGTCTTCTCATCCCAGTCGATCGCCTCGTAAAGCTCTTTACGCTGCTCCTCAGTCATCTGAGTGTTCTCTTCTGTCGAATCAGTGGGTTCGGCTGGTTTGGAACCCCATACCCAGGCCAGCCATCCTTGCTGTTGCTGCTCCTTTTCTGTGGGGGCCTTCTTGAGAGCCTCGGCATTCTCTTTTCTCAGCTGGTTACGAGCTAAAGACCGCCAGAAGCGTAAGTCTTCATATCCGAGCTTCCATTCAAGCTGGTTGAGGTCATCTATTTCCTCTGGAGACAACTGCTGGTTGGCTTTCTTCTTCTTGAAAAGCTCAATATATCGGCGGCGGTCATCACGTCGCTCGCGAAAGTAGTCCCAGGTCCATCGACGGTTTCTCTCGTGAATTTTAGTGAGCACTGCGTTGCCCGCGAACTTGAGCCAGGCGCGAGGATCTTCTTTTGGCGTCACCCCCTTAGGCTGAAGTTTCTTGTATTCCTGGTGACGAATGAAGTAATGGAAAAGATCAACCATCATCAAGCCGTCTCGATATTGGTCATCGTCGAGGACCACACCGATTTCGTCAAAGAGCAGACTTGCCTTGAACTTGGGAACGTGTATGTCCCCGGTCTTGTCCAGTTCAATCTTCGCCTGGCCACTCACGGGCTTCAAAATGAATTGATGATCTGCTGAGGAAGTATCCTCGCCTTTTCCGATCATGTCTCTGAAGTTCTTTATCATATCGTCATGGGGTATTGCCTGGTCCTCTTTGCTCACTTCACGCCCCGGGCCGAGCAATGTGGTGTCCGTGTTCCAGTAGACTGCCAATGCACCAAGCGTGGCCAACTTGTGCGTGGTCTCAGTTGAGTTCTGGATGAAGGTAGGCTTCCATTCGCCATCTGTGCTGACGGCGCTGAATTCAGCGAGAGTCATGCCCAGGGCAAAAGGATGACCTGGCGCGGATATAGAGTCCTCATATCTCACGTGAATATTCTTGACCGTGACCTGCAGGTTGTCGACAATCTTAGTGACCAGGCTCTCTGTGAAGCTCTGGCTTCTCTTCTGCTCCTCCTGACTGAGACCTTCTTGCGACCGTTCCTTTAAGAGCTCGGCAGAATCCAACTTTTCCATCTTTAATCGCTGCCGCCTCCGTTCCTCTTCCTCTTCATCGTAAGCGGCCTCCTCCTTCGGGGACGCGAGTAGGAAAACATCCTCGATAAAAACCTTAACGGGAGCTCCGCGTAAATTGGACCAAGGGATTATAAGGGTCAGCTCTCCTAGGTGACCTTCCATAACGTTAATGGGAAGTTTCAACTGGTCGAGGGCCTCTCTGCGAAGCTCGAGATTGCGCAGCTTCACATCGCCAGACCATATACCGACTTTCAGCTGGGTAGGATCGAAATTCTTGACATACATGCCCAGGAAACGGTTGAGCAACCCAGCAACCAAGCCTTCCAGCATCTTGACTGTATCGCGCCGTAACCCGGGCCGGGACGAATTCGTAGACTATTGGGGTATATCAAGTCGCTTCATCTGCGGGGACACGATTACGTTGGACGAATTGAATCTTTAAAAAAGCGGTTGGGTCGATTATCGTCGTGCGCGATGTTCCAGCTGCCGAAGGGTCTGCGCGCTCAGGGAATACTATAAATCAACTATCAGCTCGATCCGGCTGTATCGATGGACACGTGCGCGTTGGCGAAGAATTAGAGAACAATTCAAAGAAAGATACGCGAGGGCATAAGTACCTAAGATAGGTAGTAGTAGGATATGTAGCATATGAGAAGATACGAGGTGGACAGAGAGGTTGTGTCAAGGCTATGCGAACGCGAAGCTCATAAACCAAGTAGAGACTAAGCACCTTGGGTAATTAATTCCAGGTCATTAAGGTTATTAGGCCGACGTACAAGAGTCTAGCAAAGAAAAAGCGGATTGGGCTCCAGTCTACTTCGAGGAGGGCAGGCGTCGCCGACTACCCAATTCATCAAAACCTGCGACCGTTACGATGTTGGTTGTCTCTTTTTTTCTTTTTTTTTTCTTTTGGTCTTTTGGTGCAGTTGGGCCTCTTTCAAGGTTGCCTGGTTTGAAGGAGTGATGACGCTGTTGGCTGGTCCAAGTCTTTCCAAGTCTTGTGGCTCGTTTCCAATTGAAAGACCCCCCCCCCGCGGAGTCCAAGCTCTTGGGGTTTCAACCAATAGAATTGCTTTATCTACGTGGTGGGGACGCACGTTACTATATAGGTGGGGATGTTCAGCCACAAATAGAGGGGCGGTAAGATCAATTCGACTTGTACATCAAGCTCATTACATCATTGCAAAACCAGGAACGGCGCTGTGGTGTGTGGTAAGCTCTCTGGCTCTTTGCTCGACTCTAGTTCCCGGCTTCTCGGAAGGGGTTGTGACGATGCGATTGCATCACTTATTTTCCCGTCGTAGAGTAAGGGTTCTCATTTTCTTTCCCTTTTGAAACCTTATAAACCTTATAAATCAAAGTGATTTATTTACATTCAACCCATCAAGCTTAGTAGCTCTAGTACCTCTCTCTAAGTTGACTTGGATGGTACTCCTACCCCTAGTGAGAGTCTCTCGTAATTAGAACCACCTATTTTCAATCTTCACGTCCTACGCAATCCGACTCTCAGATATTCCAGACTCCACTTGATTCGTTATTTCACACCACCTCTCGCGTAAATCAGATCTGTGAGCTAGTCACGATGCTACGAAGCACACGATCTCTCTTGGCAGGCTCTTCCAGAGTAATCACTTCCCAACGAGCTCCAACTTCTTCCTTTCCTAAGCTACAGTTCCGGCCATTAATTACAGCCACAACCTCTAATTCCTTATTTCCGAGACCGGCAGCTATCCCACCGATACAAAAAGCTAGGTACGCCACCAAGACGCCAAGCGGTCTCCAGTATGGAAGAGATCCCGAAGAAGAGGAGAAGGTCGCCCAGCAGAAGCTCGAGGCGAATCCAGAAGTAGTAACTACAGAGTCAAGCGTTCGTCATTTCTACGAACCGGATAGCCAGGGAGGGCAAAAGCCTATCCAGCACGGTATCAAGGACGATTTGGTATGACTGCTTCTTTTCATGTTCACGAATCAGTCTGCTAAGACTATTACCCATAGGAAACTGTCAAAGATACGTTTTCCCTCTCAAGTGTCCCAAAAGAACCGTACTTGTTAGGCCTTGCCGGCACCCTGCCCTACTTGGCAACATCCTTAACCACCGTCTACCTCTCATGGGACTTAAACACCGAGTGGCCGTCTGCCTCCAACTTTGTGAACAATATTTTGATTAGCCACGACACAGCTCGTCAACTGTTGAGCGTGATTGAACCTATACAACTAGGCTATGGCGCCATCATAATCAGTTTCCTCGGTGCTGTTCATTGGGGCTTAGAGTACGCCGAGAAGGCACCTAATCCAGCGCGCACGCGGTTCCGGTACGGACTCGGTGTCTTGGCACCCATGGTAGCTTGGCCAACTCTGCTAATGCCAATGGATTTCGCACTCACTACGCAATTCGGCGCCTTTGTCCTGCTGTACTTTGCTGACTCTCGGGCTACCGTCCGAGCATGGGCCCCATCATGGTACGGAGTATACCGGTTTGTCTTGACTGCTATTGTAGGTGCTGCCATCTTTATTAGTCTCATTGGACGGATGAAAGTCGGCGATGCCAAACCGAGGCTTAGCGGCTTAGGAGAGAAGGTTCACGCTCGCCACGGCGAAGAGGACTACACTGGAAAATGGGAAGAGCTTGAAAACAAGGAGAAGGAAAAGAGGCAGAAGGAGAAGGAGGCTGCTGAGGAGAGGAGGAAGAAGGAAGAGGAGAAAAATAAGAAGGAGGAAGAGAAGAATGCCAAGGAGAACGCGGAGAAGCAAAGTCGTGAGAAGGATGAGAGCCCAAGTGAAAAGGACGGCGATGATAAGTAGGAAAGGGACGAAGGTGAGACAAAGAGCGAGGTTGATAAGTAGAATAAACAGGACAGGGAAGGAAAGGATAGCAAGGTTAAGAGAGACGGGAATTAAACGCAATGACATATCACATTGCATTGCCTACCTGTCATACCTGTCATCTAGTCCTGTTAGAATCTACTCGTTGAACTAGGTGGAAAACTTAAAAGGGGGTTTGGGAGCTATGGCTGATGAGGGAGCTTGGCGTTTTGAGAGAAAGAGTTACGCGAGAGCTTCGCAACATGTATATAAATAGCATTACTACGGGTTTCCTTCCAGTGCTGGACCGAGAGGTCCCTTACATTACATTTTCAATTAGAGACAATATCTTTATCGATATAGTCAGTTTACTACCAGCTATACAAGAGTACCCACATCTAGGTACCTATCACTATTTTCTAGTCAGCTCCCTTCATTATATAGGCCACCAAAGCCAGAGTGCATTACAATATCGCCGACTATCCTACTTTCACCATTAATATACAGATATAGGCAACCTTCCTACATAACATAACATAACATAAATTGATCGTCTCGTATAGGTTAATTTAACAGTATATGTCCTAATTCCTCTAACCCTGTACCATTATACAATACCTCCCGGATCTGACCACCTGACAGGAAATAACATCTGCTCATGTCGTGTTGACTAGATAGCAAGTTGGCAACCTCCCACACAGCTTTGGTGATACAGGCAATATCCATACCAGGATCTGCCCCCTTTAGCACTGCAGGACTCGACGTGCACATGACACCATCATAAATCAGTAGTTCAATACCTATCATTTTCAGTGTTCTGATATATGACGTATACTATGATAGCATTGCCAGAGTCGTTTTCCTTTGCCACCGCGAATGCACCAATCGCTGCGTGTTCAGGTATAGTATTAGTAGTACCTAACGACCAGTTCCTAGTTACCCAGTTGACTTGGACAAGCCCTAATTTGCACTCTACTCGAAGGAAGATATTTCTGTAACTTACTGATGTCCCAATCTAGCCCCGGCAGGGTCCACTGTAGTGAGTAACCCCCAGGTGGCCGCAATGCCCTCGGTATACGAGTCTCGCTGTGTATGGCAGTGCGAATGTCGAAGTCATGGGGATAATAGCCATCGCGATGCTTTCTGTTCCGGAAATAGCCAGTGACTGGTTGTTCCAGGGCCCCCCTTGCGCACCTGCCAGGTAGGTGACGAGCCTTAAGCCTCCATTGTCCTGCATTGCAGCATATGGCCAGTACATCGCTATCCTAGACTTATTATTGACAGCTACCGGATACTCGTCGATGCTGTCATACATGCCGCCGAGAGGCGTAAATCCGTCTCGGGAGTTCTGACCACTGAGCATTGACGAGGAGTTAAGCCAAAATAGCTCGTATTGTGGCTGCGGCACTATATTCTCAGCCTTTGGTTCAATTCACGGCACCTCTCAGAAGGCCGGCAAGTCTATATGATAAACACTCACAGGATTTTCTTGCATAACCGCTGCGGCTCCCATCGGGGTGCCTACCATCACACCACCGGCCGAGGCCTTGGTAGAGCTCGACCAACTCCCTTCATTACTCGAATAATCCGAGAATCGAAGAATGTCATTACTATCCTGGTAGAAAAGGCGTATATTGAATCCCCAATCGGCTCGCCACCCCGTGACGGCCAGCCTCGAATCAGGCCCGGAACGCCTAGGCTCACGGTAGCTAGACCCGGAATAGAATAGTAGTGTGGATACCTAATTTAAGGTACAAGTCCCATAGTAAAATTTGTACCTTTTCTACTGAGCTATGCTACCTGAAGCTCTTGGAAGCTCTGTATCTAGTATCGTGACATTTATTACCCGTGTACGCGATGGCGAACCTCAATGATTTCGACGATGAAGCCCTCTTCATAGACGACGACATCGAACTTACTGATTTCCTTAAAATTTATAACCTGGCATCCGAAGATCCTGCCAACGAGCTTCCGGCGAGCTGACAAAGGAGCTTCCAAATGACTGCAACGGTAGAAAGTAAGGTCTGGGACAGTCTGGATGAGGCTCATCATGAACTGGCTACTACTGCCCAAGCCGCCAGTAAACGCGCAGGGGAGTATGAAAATCAACGGGCTAGTGCCTTCTATTGCGCCGGCAGCAGCGCCGGCAGTAATGACGACTAGGTCAGGAAGGGCTATTAGGGGGCGACAGCAAGGTCGGGAATAGCTTCCCTTAGATTAGGCATCGATACTTAGAAATGGTACCTTATTTACTATGGGACTTGTACCTTAAATTAGGTGTCCACACTACTATTGTATTCCGGGTCTAGCTACCGTGAGCCTAGGCTACGGCGTACCGATCAGGCCGGAGGGACCACAGGGTCGCTATGGCAGTCGGACCTGAAGTTGTTGTTGGGTCGCCTAGTGAGGTATTCGTCGGCGAGTTCGGCGCCACCGGTATCGTTACTGGTACTTCTGCAGAATTATTATTGCTTGTGCGACTTGCGCGACTTGCGAAACCTCCACCAAGGCCCCCAACAATAGCCTCAACGAGGAGAAGCGATAGTACCCCGATCCAAATTAAGAGACGGCGTCGTGACTTTTCCCGTGAACGTGTTGATTTCGGCTCTAATCCGGGGATCTCTTCTTTCAAAGGCAATGGTGATACATTAGGGAAGACTTTGTCGTGCTCCCCTTGTTGTGACACGACCTCAGGCCCGTACCAGCTCCCCTTATTATTGTATTCATATGGAGACACCTACCTTACACAATACAATGTCTGAAGTTAGACATCGCTCTGTTTGGAAATATTTAGTGGTTGGTTAGGATAGGCCCAGAGAAAATCATCTCGACTCTCCCTCTTAGAAAAAAAAAATACCCCCAAACAAGCTTGCAAAAACAGCCTCACGGTAGTTCCAAATTTGAGAAGGGAAAAGAAAGGAGGAGGTTTTCTTTACTGACTTGAGGCGCTAGATGCTCGGTAGATGCCGTCTGTAGGGTGTGCGCAGATGATGGCGTTCCGGGAGACCCAAGTGATTCGGGTACTTCTAGCCTGGGTTGGCTATATCTTAACTCATCTGAATAAGACTACCTATGAGTCGCATTGGAGCCCAATCACCGTGCCATGGATTTTGGCAAGTAGCGCATCGTACCTCAGAGCCGCCCAGCATCTCGTGGCGGCTGCAAAGACAAGGGGGCGCTGTCGCATATACTTGGTCTCCATCACCTGTTTAACGAACGATAATGAGTGGGCGCAACCTAGATTTGTTAGAAATACGAAGAACAGGGCTTAAAATTTTGCATCTTAGGAGGGATCGAGAGAATGCTCTCGCATTTATTTAATCATGACTGACGACCTGAAGAATAAGGGGGATATATGGTAGGTACTAATGCTGAAAAGCGTGCTGCATGACTCCACGAGCTGAGGTTGCAATGCCTAGGCTGCTAGGTAATTAGGATCCCATCCCAATGGTAAAGTTGCTTGGCCACGTCTATTGGGATACGTTGTTCGAAAATTAAGCCTGGGAAGATTAACAGAATAATCAGTGCCTATCGATCCAATCAATACATGTTATTCTGTTTCATTCTCTCCCATTGAACCCGTTTTTGGGCTTGCGCCGCACGTTTCATTTAGGGCCAGAAAAGGTTGGCTAATAAATCGCTTTATTACCTTGCGTATCCACCCTTCCATAGCCCTTTAAAGGATGGATTATTCAGCGATTACCTACCTCTCAGGCATGCATCATCAAGCGGAGAGTCAAGGTAGTCCATCGGATAGACCCAAAAGATATGTCCATGATGAACACCAGATTCGTCTAATGATGACTCTAGCATCTAATTATAGCCGAATTATTAAGGTGGTACCTCCAGAGAAAAAGAATTTGAAAAAAAGGCGAAGGAAAACCTCATCTTCTCACCCAACAGTCCCCATCGAACCAAATGTGAAAAGCCTAGACGCGGTACATATCGGTATAGTGAGACTCATGTTCTCACGCAAAGATCCTATTATCCCTCCACGGCCGATGGTTTTTTCCCTCAACTGCCTCGTATTTAAAATAAAAGGATGGAGAGAATCGCCGCTAACACTACGTTTGCCGCCAAATTCGGCCTGAAATTGATTTGGTGGCTAGGAGCCACACTCTGGAAGGCACTAGGAGTTGGTGCTCTGCTGGTAGTGGTGGCGCCCGTCGGAGCGTTAATAAGTGAACCGCTGCTGGTACCCGTGACGATGGCTGAAGCTGGTACGGTACTAGGGACGCTGCCGATAACCATGCCAGAGTCAGTTGCCGCCGCAACAAAGGTGAAAGAAGCGAGGGAGCTTCCGGTAACGAAGGCACCGGGATTCGCAGTCGCGCAATTGCAAACTAAATATGAGATGTGTCAACAGGGTCAACTCCATGAGTGCCTAGGCCCGTACAAGGATAAAGAGCCACCACCTAGAGTGGCCAGAGTTACAACTAACCAGACGAAGCCCCGTCAATGACGGCTTGAAATGATGGTTCAGGACACCCGGAAGCAACGCAGGACTCGATCGCGGCGTAGAGGGTAGCTTCATTTTGGCATTGACATGCGAAATCTGCCCCGTCGCATCCAACAGAACCCGCGTTTTCGACGAAACATGGCTGAGCGCATGAGGGAATCGCAGTCTGGGCCACACCACGACAATCGGCAGCTCGTACAACTGCCTTCGCCGCGCAGAGCGTCATACTGATGAAGAATAAACGCTTCATTTTCGTAGGAAGACGGAACCAACAGACCCGATTAACCATCGCTAATTCCAAACAAGGTCCTTCGACAGCAGGCCTTCTCAACAACAGACCGGTCGGCTTCGTGTAGCGTTATGGAAGAGTCAAGTGGTTAGGGTCGCATCAGCAGCTACCCGCAAACATAAGAGAGGCCCAGTCCGGGTGCAATTTTCACATGGAAAACAAGCACACTCATCATGCTTGTCTTCACAGCTCGGAGGGCGTTCTTGCACGACCATTACTACCCGCGGACCTCTCGGATCGTCTTCCCCAGCTGCCCCATTTACCCCAGATTCTCCGTACATGCCCATATATCGGTCCTGGCCCTACCTCGGCGCGTGTACCGACGGATGGGAACCGGCTGGAGACAAGGGAGGAAATTCCCAATTTAGCAGGTCACCCCACCAATCTAGTGGCATGATTGGATGGAGGGTTTTGAGCTATTGTCGATCTTGTTGCTGGTGTTCCCCGAGCGGCGGGCCAATGCCAATATTTGAAGTTTTCCAATTAGAAGCAAACAAGAAATATCGGGGAGCTTACCTACTATGTACCTAGGTAGTCGCAAGTTGGGAATGAAATCCGACAGGAGCTCTTCTGATCCTTCTCCTAGGTACCTTAGGTAGGTTAGATACCTGGTGTAGGTATTTAATTAGCGCGGCCCTGGCCTTCGTAACGCAGCATGCGCCACGAATCAATCAATTAGAAAAAAAAAAAAAAAAAAAAAAAAAAAACTCTTTGCAAATTGAGAGTTTACTATGTAGGTACCTAATGCACATAATTCCTGGCCCCACTATTTTCCATCTTAGCAAACATTGAACGCGCGATATCTGATGATTCTTGGCTACATATGTATATTTACGTAAGGCTGTAGTACACGACATTTAATATCTACACCAAGTACATGTAGCCGAGAAATATGAGAGCCATCTGCATAAGAGCCATGGATCCGGGAGTTTCCCTTTGGTCTTTCTTCAGCCTCAATGCTAAATCTGACGACCACGTCTCATCGAAGGACTAAGTAGCTGAGTAAGGGTTGTTTTTATTATTGCATCACGCCAGACTTGGAAAAAAAAAACCTGCCCATCGCCCGTGGGTGTCGTACATTTTTCGAATTGTTAAGATGTTGGATTACGTCATACTGACGCTGCGATACGCTGAGGGTCCCGCATTCTACATGTAGCATCCTAGGTCTAGGTACATAATACCGATCCTAAGGAACACGAGCAAGCACGAGCCCCTCTATTATTTAGGTACCCATGCCTTCAATACTCCATCTCGTTGTAGGCACCTGCAGATGCATACCTACATTATGTACGTGTAGATGCAAGATGCTTCCAAGGTTGGAACGAAATTGATTATTGCGGAATAAGATTATTCCTCTGGCTTCCGGATTTAAAATTCTAAAAATCCCAAAATCCCACGTTCAATCCCGCAAGCTGCAGATGCCCAATGGGTAAGGTGGGCTTGGGTATACATATATACATGTACGCAGGGCCCAAAGTACTCATTTGTACCTGGCACGGGGGCACGGGAACACGGCGACACGGGGGTCATCAACATCGAGCCTCTCAGCTCTCAGCTCTCAGCTCTAAACACCTCACACCGCTTCCTCTTCCAACTTCCTTCACCGGTCCAAGCCGGATGTCGCCTACCTGAGCCACCAACATACCACGAGAGTTCTCATGACTATTCGCATCGCCTGAGGCATCTAAGTGACGAAAGAGAATAAAAGGAAACCATCACCACTCCGCCCGCGTAATTAGGAAGCCTCTGTATACATACCCAACAGCTACCAGACTGTAATACACATCAGCTTGCCGTTAGTGTGCCCGATCGAAGTATGGCACCAATTCTAGAAAGGAGAAGGAGGTTCTCAACCTCTTCGGTACACCACCAGCGCCGACTGAGCGAATTTGCTGCTAGACGGTAAGTATAGATATTATTCTCGTATACCCCTCGCAAATCCATTCCCAAAACAGCCTGCCATGTCTCACAAAGACTAACAAATCTATAGTATGTCGCAGTGTTTTTTATTACCATTTTCCTAGTATACCCCCTGCAGAATGGGGGTCATGCTAGGGAAGATTACCCAGCCCTTTTGCGTGCGACGCTAACATGTGACAGATGGGCCATTCTCCCGGGCTCTCACGGTACATTGATCCCTAGCCTGAAAAATGTATAGAATAGCTAGCTGACTTTTGCAAAGCCACTCTTCGTCGGTATCTCAGCTGTCAAAAATGACGACGATACTACGGTGCTGTCCATTGCGATCCACGACCATACCTATCTTCTTGACTACATGGTTGAGCATTTGAAACTCAATGATCCCTCGGCAACTGGAAAAGATCTTATCGCAGATTATATCATCTCGCAGCTAGAGAAGTATGAACACGACAACCTTGTCAAATTTCTCGGCGCCGGGCTTCCCTTGGACCTGATGCAATTGAGTCCCACCCTCAATTCCCGCCTTTGGTTGGAGATCGATGTCGTTCCCATCGACTTCGACGTTGATAAGTCTGAGACAGGTTTCTGGGACGACAAGAATGTCGATGAGCAGGCCGATTCGATGGCCCGCAAATGCGTCATGTAAGTTGACCATCTACCAGAACCTCTAGGGCCTCTGTGGTAACATATATCCGACAGGATTTTTGGCCCTTCCCTAGTTCCTATCCTGCAGGTGGGCTTCCGAGGCGCTGTTATGAGTGATGCAGGGTTCAGAGCCCACTTGACGACGCTCAACGACTACAAATCAACATGCAGCAGTTCCACCTGGGATTCGACATTGCACTTCGCCAATGAGCTGAAGAACAAGAAGATCAAGATCGCATTCTTTAGTTCAACTCCGCAGGGCGGGGGAGTCGCACTCATGCGACATGCGTTGGTGCGATTCGCGCGCCTTGCTGGGGTTGATTTGACGTGGTATGGTATGTCGAAATCGCACCTCAGATGAGTGGTCGACGCCTTATTCCAAGCACCCGCGTGTGCATCTTTTTCGTAGATTTCATAATAACCTCTGAGCTCAGTCCCAAAGCCGCGTCCCGGCGTCTTCCGGATCACCAAGAACATGCACAATATCCTTCAAGGCGTTAGCAACCCAGGCGAGCGTGTCGCACCAGACGAGCAAGCGACGATTATTGATTGGATTACCGAAAATGCCAACCGTTATTGGCTTTCCAAGGGGGGTCCTCTGCGTCCTGCCGAGGAGGGCGGCGCCGACATTATTGTGGTATGTGAATCCAGCTGTTAGATTAGGGGGCCGATATCCAGGTCTCTTGACCTGGCTGTGCGCTCTCCCTGCCCACAGCATTTCTATATTCCGTTCGAATCCATTTCCATGATCTCCTAGACATGCGGTAGTTGTTATGGCTAGTTAACTATCCAGGCTGACTTGTTCGCGTTTAGATCGATGACCCTCAGATGCCTGGCCTTATTCCACTTATCAAGCAGGTTACCCCGAATCGGCCTGTAATTTATCGCTCGCACATCCAGATCCGTAGTGACCTTGTCGCCCAGAACGGTTCACCGCAAAATGAAGCCTGGACTTTCTTATGGAACAACATCCGCCACGCGGATATGTTTGTGAGCCACCCAATACCTAAATTCGTCCCGGATAACGTTCCTCGCAGCATGGTTTCGTACATGCCAGCGACTACAGACTGGTGAGTTTCCTGGATTATCTACCTCCTTAATAGTTAATATCAGCTAATACCACAAAGGCTCGATGGATTGAATAAGCCCCTTAATGAATGGGACAGTGGTTACTATGGGACTAATTACAATTCACAATGTCATGCTCAGCACATGTAAGGCTATTCCGCGCCAGTCAAGGAGGCTAGAACTAATAGATGCTATGATAGGACACCATTGAGGTATCCAGACAGTTAGTCATATTGCTTCTATATCGGTTAGACCGAGCTGACGGTTGTTCCTAGGCAAATACATCATCCAAGTAGCCCGTTTCGACCCTGCGAAAGGCATACCCACGGTTATAGATTCGTATGGTGAATTCCGCAAGCGCGCCCAAGAGCTCGGACTCGAGGATATCCCTCAATTAGTAGTGTGAGTCTAGTCGCTACGGTTTACATATTCCTATATTCTAAACTCTTTGAATGTAGTGCGGGTAACAGCTCAATTGATGATCCTGACGGAACTTTGATATACGACCTAGTCATGGAGCAGATCGAGGCTCATTATGCGGAATACGCAAACGACATCAGCGTAATGCGTCTGCAGGCCAACGATCAGCTTCTTAATACTCTGATCGCAAAAGCTCACGTTGTGCTTCAACTCTCCACACGGGAAGGCTTCGAGGTCAAAGTGTCGGAAGCACTGCATGCCGGAAGGCCAGTCATCGCGACTCTAGCAGGCGGGATACCGATTCAGGTCAAAGACAAGGAGAACGGCTTCCTAGTCGAGCCTGATGACTACAAGGCTGTGGCGCAGCATCTCATCGAGCTGTTCACGGACGATGAGCTGTGGAGCCGGATGAGTCACGCAGCGAGGACCGGTGTCAGCGACGAGGTTGGCACGGTTGGCAATGCCCTTTCTTGGTTTTACCTCGCGAACAAATTCTCCGACGTTGGAGCCAAGAAAAACGGCGTCGAGGCGTTCGAGGGACACTGTAGATGGGTGAACGAGCTTGCGCGAGAAGAAGCTGGGCACCCGTACCAGGAGGGAGAGAACCGTCTTCCTCGACTGTTCACCGAACAGACCGAGCTGCCTAGGTTCCACGGAGACGGCTCGGATGAATAGACTGCATATGTGTTGGTAGTAGAGGTGGATCCGCTGAAGAGAGGAGCGTCCGCTGGGTGTCATGAGAGATCTCCCCGTCTTGTAGGTGATTACCAAGGTAGCTTTCCGTTGATCCGAACTTCTGTGTCACGACTTGGTCGATTTCTTGTCGCTATATACAGTCCATCGAGGAGTACGCAAGATGATAGAGATATACATAGACGACTAACGAACTAGAACATGCACCGTTTGTTTATATCGTATGACTTCTACTGGACATGGATGACTTGGGGAGTGGGAAGAGTCTAGAGTCAGCACCAATTACGTAAAGAGTAAGGTCCTAGACTGGCACGACTTGGCGGATTCCGTCGATGAATAATAAGATGCTTCTAAGAGGTGGCATTGTGCCAGCTTTTTCTTTACTTTTTAGCTAATTACAAGGTTGGCAGGCGTTCACTTTAAGCAAATATGTCACTAACAGGTACCCATCCACCTTGTTGAATATCCATGTAATGATGTGTACCTGATCTAGATCACGTTTTCTAACCCCCAAGAAAAAGATAAATTGGGGAAGACGTAGCGAGAATTGTGCAATCTCCTCGGAGGTCAGAGGTCCAAGAGTCCAAGAGGAATCTGCATAATATGCGAAATATCTGTAGGGGCAAAGTTCAAGTTGAGACGGTCTCCAACATTGAAGTCGATACCTACCAGGTACCACATACCATATAAAGAATGATAAGCTGAAGATGTTGTATTAGATTTGAGGCCTCTTATCTAACCTTACCAGGAACTTTATATCCGACAAGACTCATTCGAGATTCGTTTTCCTTTTTTTTTCTTCTTCTTTTTTCTCTATTTAAAATATATGCAATATTATTGGTCCGGAGAGAGTAGATTCAATTAGCGAAGCCTCGGTCGGTCTTGGGATCGACCACCGCGGAGATGGTAGATCCACGAAAATGGTCGGAGACCTTGGTGGGTTCACCTGGGGACGGATTTGACATCTTCTCTCGTCGCCACAGCTTAGCTGTAGACATTGACTCGGCGTCTTCCACAGAAACATGGTACGATAAACCGATGGCACGTCCGGAATGAGAACATTATGTGTTTTCAACACAGTCTTGACCAATGGCATCGGATCCGTACTTCCAGGGGCGTAGGCAAGATGAGAGTATTTAAAGACGCATGTCGTCGCGATAGACGGAGGGTATTTAGTCTCCCATGCATATTACCAGAATCAAATATCATTTAAAGGAATCAAGATTGCCAAAGAATGTTTTCTCATTGACAGCATAATTACCTGACCACTCGCCATTTTCCAATCGTCAATATGGCTGTCGCTGCGCCCATCTCGCCAGAGCATATCGCTATCGTCAAGGCCACCGCGCCTGTTCTAAAGGAACATGGGGTCGAGATCACAACGCTATTCTACAAGAACATGATCGCCGCCCACCCAGAACTCAAGAACATATTCAGCATGTCAAACCAAGTCAGCGGAGCCCAGCCGAGAGCCCTGGCTGCCGCCGTCTTTGCCTACGCCACATACGTCGACGACCTCGGTAAGCTGAAGGCCGCCGTCGAGCGCATCGCCCACAAGCACGAAAGCCTTAAAGTGCAGCCCGAGCAGTACCCCATCGTCGGAAAGCACTTACTTGAAGCGGTGGCCACCGTGTTAGGTGATGGCTGCACCCCCGAAATTGGGGAGGCCTGGACAGCTGCCTATGCGGCCTTGGCCGATATCTTCATCAACCGGGAGCAGCAGCTGTGCGCTGCCCACAAATATTGGCCGGGCTGGCGCCGCTTCAAGATCCAGCGAAAGCTACCGGAGAGCTCCGAGATCACCAGTTTCTACCTCGTGCCCGAAGACGGAAAGCCGCTCCCGAGCTTCCTGCCGGGCCAGTACATTAGCCTTCACGTATATGTTCCTCAAATGGGCCACATGCAGCCTAGGCAATATTCACTAAGCGAAGCGCCACGAAGCGATTATTACCGTATTAGTGTCAAGAAGGAGAAGGACAAGCAGATCGGCGTCCCCGGATTGATCTCTAATCTACTGCACGATAATTACAAGGAGGGCGATGTACTCGAGCTAACGGCGCCTGCGGGGGAGTTCTTCGTCGACCCCAAAGATGGGCAAGACAAGCCAATCGCACTTGTCTCAGCCGGCGTCGGCCTCACACCCATGATCTCGATCCTCAACAGCGCCGTGAACTCGGGCTCACGGCGGCGCATCTCATGGATCCACGGAGTACACAACTCAGAAGTTCGCGCGTTCAGTGACCACATTCGTGAAACGTGTGCCAAAGACGTCAACAATAACATCAGCGTTACATTTTTCGTGACGTCACCCCAGCAGCACGACGTCCAGGGTGTCGACTATCACTTCGCTGGGAGAATGGACCTTAGCAAAGTAGATCAGAAATTCGGCCTCTTTCTCGACGATGCCCGCGCAGAGTACTTCATCTGCGGCCCTTGTGCGTTCATGAAAGATATGAAGAAGTATCTAGTAAATGCCGGAGTTGGCGCTGAGCGGATCCATCTCGAAGTATTCGGCACTGGAGACGAGTAGTAAATTTCTGGATCGCAGCAGAATCGTGGGGGCCCTTGTGGCACGGTGAGGGCCCTTCAGGAGTAATTCGTACTGTACATATTTCGCTCAATCTGTGGTGTAATTTCTTGTTTGGCGCGGTAAGAACGCTTGGGTTAGTTGAGAATATTCCTCTCTGATGGACCCATCTATTAAATAGAGCTAGCTGCTTGAGCCCCGTTTGGAAGTATATGATGGACAGGATGGTTTAAGAAAACTTCTGGTCAATTGTATCAACGAGTCCCTTGCTCACATGCACCCTGTGGGTGTGGATACATGTATAATACTCTCTACCTAGCAACCGTTAAGTGGATATCCTCGTCTGCATTCCGACCGGCCGAATAAGGAGATCGTGGGGAAAGCCCTAGGAACACGGAAGGGATGTTCCCTGAGCATCGAGTTAACCGGATGCAGTAAGGTTCTGCAGAGGATCGAAGACAAATAACGGCGGAACGTTTCACGTTGCAACTCAGCCCATGTTGCCATCGGAACGGCCCGGGGCTTATGGTGTCTGAAGGTGTTGGCGGAAGTACATAAGTTTGAGGTAACACGTAGAAGAGGACAAACCGATCAAGAGTTGGTCGAAAATATTGTACCTAGGTAATGTACCTAATGGACCTACCCAAGGCAATGTTACCTTAGGTAGCCTTACAGCTATCTCATCCACCCGGTAGACTGGACTCCCTTGTTATCAATAGTAGATGCAGGCGTAGATGCTACAGCAAACAAACGTCGATCCTTTCGTCCCTAATTTGGTTCAATTCATGTGACTTTTTTTTTTCTTTTTCATGAAGAATAGGGGTAGCTTATATCTTTATTTACTGTGTAACACAAATCCACCCAATGGCTTAGCCAGACAGCTGAATGACATTGCTTCTTATTCTCGAATCTGGGTTACACACGTGCGCATACAGAGCCCCATCCACGCTTTGTTTTGCTAAGCCTACCTTTTCCCAACCCTTGATCGTATTCAAGACGACAAGCCCTAAGTTGGGATGACTACCAACATGGGGGAATAAACTATGTGATCTGCAAGCAATCTGCAAGTACTCAAAAACGACTACAACTATAGCTAAGCCCAACTTACTATAAATAACTGTCACATACCAGAATCTCATTATAACCGATCCCCTTCGTTATCCACAGTAGATTCTCCCAGCAAACCTCGCCGTACGCAATAAGGTATAGGAGGAGGATGATGATAAGGGATGGATTCACAAACACATACCCTTTAAGACCACCCTTCCACTCGCTGCAAAGACCGTTCTCGGCTATGCTCTTTTCTCTCACCGGGTCTATAGCAAGCACATGCGGTGTTCCCGAATCTGCCATGTGAAGTCTATGTGGGTGTGTAGATATCCTTGTATATGACGTAGAGTTTGGAGATTGTGTTTTCTTGTGTTTAGAGATGGCAAGTCAGCTGTTGACCTCCGGAGCGTTAAGATCACCTCTGTTGGTTTGATTGCTATATTATAATCCATCATGACTCCAGAAAGAGCAGAAAGGTTGTCTGTAAAGATTGCACATAGAGCAAACAGACCCAGCGGTTATGCATGGATGCCTTGCTCCAGTTCAGGGTACGTTGGGGTTGCTAGGTTTGTTGTCCATTAGGTATGTGAGGGTACTCGATATCGAGCCAACTGCCGGATTCAGCCTCAAACTGCAAGAATGCGGTGAGAGGACGAAGAATACAAATTGAGAAGCTTGGGGGTGCGTCCGGTACATTCCTGGAGAGAGCTAGATCGTAATTTACCAAGCCAATTGAGGGTAGTCATTCTGATCCACCAACAGCACATTTGATGTCTGGTAGGTGGAGTCTAACTTCGGATATTTCCAGCCCCCGGCCATCTCTCCTGTGCAAAAGCTAGGTAAGTTACAAGCCAAGGCTGGGGAGCATTCTGGCCAGGGCTTCTTGTTAATGGGGCACGTCTTTGTTTTACTTGCTTGTATACTCGACAATACAATCTGCTCATCAACACTCCAGGATTATGATTGGTTCCAACTAATAACCTTGTCCAAACAATAACTATACAATAGGAGCTTAATTCCACTGGGCTGTGGGTTGTGCTTCTTTGTCTCCACGGGCTCTAATCCTATTATACGGGGACAGGTGATATTGAGTGAGGGCACATGGCGAGGCTATGTTGATAGTCAAATATGACATGTCTGTATGCCTTTTAATTTGGGCTTGAGTCAACAGCACAGCTCCAGGAAACTCCTTAAAGGCTTCAAAGAGCTTGATACAAAGCATAATACACGTTGCCCGCGCAACTAAAAATAGATTTTGTTTAGGTCAAGTCAGTGACAAGTTGCTGCATGGAAGATAGGAGGATCTCCCTGGTAACTGCTATTGTGCACTGTCCCATATCTCGCAACTGCACCGAAGACGCGTTACCTCAACTACCTGAAAACCTCAGGTAGCCTCAGGATTGGCCGAATGTAGTCTTTCAATTCGTCCGGTGAGATTATCAGTGAATGACGCCCTGACCAAAGGAAAATTTTTAGCATAGCCCACTGTGCTTGTGCGTGAAGGTTGAGTGATATGGATATGTGCACTGTACACCCAGATCATGGTTCTAAAACATCAATGCCGAGCTCAGCCTGTGTCATACTATCAGTACTACGAAGGACTTGCCCATATTCTTCTTACAGACCTTTCTTGTTATAATTTCGAGAACTTCTCTTCAGCAGTTTCTCGCGTCGTCTTCTTCTCTCCGCACCTTACTTTCTGCCCAAACCCATTTCTCTCACAATTCCTTTCTCGACACTCGTCCCTTACACACATTACTCCCTATCTCTATCACGTTACTTCGTTCTAGCCCTAGCCCTGAGGCGAAGATATCTGACTCCTTGTCTTTACCATACCATCAATGGTGCGCGTCTTTTAACACCACTCTTTTGTGTCTTCGTCCTACGTGATATATCACCTACGGATACCTTCTCCCAGGTATCACTTGTTGATATCATACCATACGTTACTACTACCCAACCACCCTTCTCCTTTTCTTAGAGTCCTCGTGCGCCACTGACACTAGATTGTGATACCCCGGCCATATTGCGGGAAACCTGAGGTCAAACCGACTTTATCATGGCGTACAAGCAACCGTCGTCAGAGCCCATTGCTGTAGTCGGGGTCAGCTGCCGCTTTGCCGGCAGTGTCACCTCGCCAGCCAAGCTATGGGAAGTCCTCTGCGAGGCCCCCGACCTCTCAAGAGAAGTTCCATCAGACCGGTTTAATGCCACGGCCTTCTACCACCCTGATGGCGAGTACCACGGTACGACCAACTCTATCAAGGCATACTGGTTGGAACAAGACCACCGAACTTTTGACGCGGCCTTTTTCAACATTACCCCTAAAGAGGCAGAGGCGATCGATCCCCAGCAACGCCTGCTTCTCGAAGTCGTGTATGAGGCAATGGAATCCGCTGGATACACCTTGAACACCTATTCTGGAAAGAATGTCGCTGTGTTTTCCGGCGTGATGACTGCCGACTATGACACCCTCTCTCAGCGAGATGAGCTTTCGGCAAGCCAGTACTATGCCACTGGTAACGCCCGTTCCATCATTTCAAACCGAATCTCCTATTTTTACAACTTCCAAGGGCCATCTATGACCATCGACACTGCTTGCAGCTCAAGTCTCGTAGCCCTCCATCAAGGCATCTTGAGCCTACGTTCTGGAGAGAGTACCATGGCTTGTGTAACTGGCGTGAACTTGATGTTAACGCCAGAACAATTTCTTGTGGAATCCAGCCTTCACATGCTGAGCCCAACGGGGAAAAGCCGAATGTGGGATGCTTCTGCCGATGGGTATGCACGAGGAGAGGGTGTCGCGGCCTTATTGCTCAAGCCCCTATCCCAAGCCTTGGCAGATGGCGACCAGATTATATCAATAGTCCGTGAGACCGGAGTCAACTCAGACGGACGTACAAAGGGGATCACGTTACCCAACCCTGAGGCTCAGACTCTGCTAATCCAGGAAACCTATCGGAAGTCGGGCCTGGATTCAATGGCACCAGAGGATCAGTGTCAGTACTTCGAGGCCCACGGCACCGGCACCCCCGCAGGTGACCCAAGAGAGGCGCAGGCAATCTACGAAGCCTTCTTCGGAAGTAGCACAAGCCATATGTCCACGGCTAATGAAAAGCGCTTATTGGTCGGGTCGGTAAGTTGAAACGCCTTCCGTGCTATCGCCGTTTGTATAATTCGAAGAAAGAACTGGAGTGGCTAACGCTGGTTAATAGTTGAAAACGATAATCGGTCACACCGAAGGAGCTGCCGGATTGGCCGGGTTGCTCAAGGTCATACAAGCCATGAAGCACGGATTGGTACCACCTAATCTGCATCTGAACTCGGTCAACCCCGACGTCGAGCCGTTTTGTACACGCCTTGAGGTTCCGACTGCTATAGTTCCTTGGCCTCGTCCACCTGCTGGTCAACCAAAGAGGGCAAGCGTTAACTCATTCGGATTTGGTGGTGCCAACGCCCACGTAATCGTTGAGTCCTATGAGCCACACATCCATGGTGAGATCTATCGACGGGGAGTCCTCAATGAAGTACAACCTCGCCAGGAGGCTGATCATTCGTTATACTTGCCACTTCTTCTATCGGCAACTTCTCAAAGATCATTACGAGCCGTCGTCTCATCTTACCAGGACTATCTTCGACATAGTACCGACTCCCCCCTGGAACAGCTGGCCTGGGCCATCTACTCTCATCGAACCGCTTTGCCATATCGTCTAGCCGTATCTGCAAGTTCGGGAGCTGAAGCTCTTGAAAGACTCGAGACTATTCTAATCGAACCATCGTCCCCTAACGACATAGGTATTCGAAACAAGACCATAAGAGGTCGGCCGAAGATCCTTGGAGTATTCACTGGCCAAGGTGCGCAATGGAATACGATGTCTAGGTCGCTGTTTCGTACTAATAAGGTATATCGTGATACCATTCGCAACCTCGACGCAGTCCTCAGATCACTTCCCCAACCTCCCGACTGGACACTGGAAGAGCAGATTATGGCAAGGGGGAATGCCTCGCTGGTGAATGTTGCCGCCATATCGCAACCTCTGTGCACTGCGCTCCAAATAGGCCTAGTTGATCTATTGAGAAGTCTGGGCATTGGATTTCACACTGTAGTTGGGCATTCATCTGGCGAGATAGCTGCGGCATACGCAGCGGGGAAGATCTCGGCGAGAGAGGCGATGTCAATCTCATACTACCGCGGCTACTTAGCACACCTAGCCGGTGGTTCCGAAGGTCAAAAGGGCGGGATGCTCGCAGCTGGGATCTCGAAGGAGGACGCGCAGCAGTTTTGCGAAGGGCCAATGTTCAAAGGCAGATTGCATGTTGCTGCAAGCAATGCCCCTTCTAGCGTCACGCTTTCGGGTGACTTGGATGCGATTCGGGAGGCTCACGAGAAGCTAACAGACGACAAGAAGTTCTCAAGGATACTGCAAATTGACTCAGCTTATCATTCTCCCCACATGTTCAAGCCCGCAGCTGAGTATGTCAAGGCTTTGCGTGCGAGCAATGTCAGCCCAGATGTTCAAGGCAACGGGACGGTCTGGATATCCAGCGTTCATGGACGTCCTGTAAGCGGAGACGCAGGCCTTGATGTTGACTACTGGAGGGATAACATGGTCAACATGGTACGATTCTATGATGCTGTCGTAAATGCAGTTTCGCAATACGGTCCGTTTGACTGTGCCTTGGAGATCGGCCCTCATCCAGCCCTCAGGGGACCTTTTGCGCAGAGTATCAAAACTCTCGGACAAGAAATCCCCTACTCAAGTCCGTTGGATCGATCTAAAGATGATAGCCTGGCGTTTTCTGACTTCCTCGGGTTCCTATGGACTCAATACGGCCCACAAGAGGCCAGCCTTCGCAAGTATATTGAACAATCACCCAGTTCCGGAATTCTCAAAACATGCCCTCCTAATCTGCCATCGTACCCGTGGGACCACTCTCAAACATACTACCGAGAATCTCGACTTTCCCACCAGTATCATTTCAAGTCTGAAGCGCCTAATGAACTGCTTGGTGTTCGGACCCGAGACGACAACGAACACGAACTTCGGTGGCGCAATATTCTCCATCTGGAGAAGATACATTGGGTGGAACACCATAGTTTCCAAGGACATGCCCTTTTCCCTGCTTCGGGGTATTGTGTTATGGCACTGGACGCTGCTCGGTATGTCCTCAACGGTAGGCCCGCATCATTGGTTGAACTTCACGATATACAGATCCTAAGCGGTATGAACTTCGATCGGGATTCCGCAGGTACTGAGGTCTTGTCCACGCTTGCCGTCCTTCCGTCCAAGGAGAACGATGCGAACTCAATCATCGAAGCAAGATTCACGTTGACATCGTGCCCTGCCGATGGCACGACAGCTATGAGGTTGAATATGACGACAAATGTCAGGATCCATTTAGGGGAACCTACATTGGATGCCCTGCCCCCTAGAATCGCTTCTCGGTCGGAGGCATTCGAAATATCCCCTGTGTCCTTCTATAACATGATGGAAGAAACGGGTCTGTCATACACTGGGCCCTTCCGAGCTCTAACCTCTATTCGACGTCGCTATAATTATTGCTCTGCGACTTTAGATCGTTGGCACCCGGAAGACGACACCACGCTGCAGGTTAGCCCGGCTACACTTGACAGCTGTTTCCAATCCGCGTTCCTGACATATACATCCCCAGGAGACAGGTAAGCAATGCATCATATGCAAACATTCAAATGGTTAATTGCTGATAACATGGAACAGGTCGCTTTGGACGTCGTTCCTTCCGGTACACATCGCCAATATCTGCTTCAACTTGGCGGCGAGCTTGGGCGACGAGCTCATAGTGGACACTCATATGGCCAATATTCAACCATCCACGTCTGATTCCAAGGCTACATTCATGGTCGATATGGGAATATTCAACGAGGACGGAGATATGGAGATACGAGTTGAGGGATTGTCCGTTGCGGCTTTGGCTCATACCCTTCCCAAGGACGACTATGAACTATACCTCAACACGGTCATGGATGTCGACCCCACTGACGAGATTGTACGCGGAGTTGCTCCTCTTAACACGTACGACGCTGTTCTCGTAGAGAGCTGCGCAAGAGTCGCTACGTTCTTTGTCCGAAACAGCCCCCAAGCTCGGTCGCAGCCATTTGTTCTCAGCTCTTACTACGAAGAGTTGGCTAAATTGTTCCCGTCGATTCTGGGAACGATGGGTAGTGATTATTGGGCTTCGGATAACAAGGAAGTCATCGATGATTTTATCCAGGGCTCTGACCACTACGATTGTCTGAATCTGATTCGTGAGCTGGGAAACTATCAGCCAGACTTCGTGGTAGGTGTCCTCCATAATCTAATCGATGAGACACAGCATTTATCCTACTCGAACCGGCACGTCGGCCGGATTGCGAGACAGATCGCTCATAGATATCCTCAAATGAAGATTCTCGGTCTGGCTGGGCCCGAGTCTGAGCTTCTAGTTGAAGTTTTATCTGCCTTAGGTTCAGCATTCTCCTCGTTCACCGTCGGTACCGGGACGCTACGAAACCTGGGTGGGCGCACCCAGCGAGTAGAATTGCCTGCGGAGAAAGTCATGTCGACTCCGTTGGACCTTACAAAAGACCTTAAGGCTCAACTCGGCCCAGAGAATACGTACGATCTCGTTTTGCTGTCGGCGACCGAGCTTGAGAATAATCACGTATCTGATCTCCTGAAGAGCATACGGGCCATCATGAGACAAGGAAGCTTCTTGATGGTGGTCCAACAGCCTAAGAGTTCGACGAGGGATCGATACCTGCGAGCATCCATGATTCGGGAGCACAGAGCCGAAGCACTAACGCCTCCGCAGTGGCCCGATGTTCTAGACACGTATGGATTCATCCAAGTTGCGAAGAACTGCAACCAGTCGTACTATCCAGGCTACACCGTCATGGTCCGACAGGTAAGTGGCACTGAACGAGCGCTCATTGGGCAGAGAGCTAGGACGGGAGACAATCCCATCACAGACCACTTGCTCATCATCGGCTGTGATGACTCGCGGAGTCACAAGCTAGTTGACAGATTGCAAGAACGTCTGTCGCACCTGTGCCGGCAGATCTCCATACGAGAAGGGTTCGAGAACGCAGACTCGGAGGTCCTGAATGCCTGCACCGGTGCCATCATTCTGACAGACCTTTGGCAGCCGGTGACGGCAAGGATGACGGAGAGGATGCTGGACCAACTTCGCGATCTCTTGCGACCGAACATGAAGGTACTTTGGCTCACCTTAGGGGCTCGGTTCAAAAATCCGGACGCTGCGGCTACTTTCGGATTCACGCGTACGGTCTCGGCCGAAATTCCTAGCCTCACTCTGCAGATGCTAGACCTAGAATCTCTCTCGGGCTCGGAAGACGTCATTGCCGACAACTTCATCCACCTGACGGGGCCTCGAAAAGACGACGATGCTCTCTGGACGGATGAGCGGGAGATACATATGGAGGGTGGGCAGCGACTTATCCCTCGCGTCCTGCCCCTGAAGCCGTCAAATGATAGGGTCAACTCTATGCGGCGAGTCATCTTAAACCCGGGCAACTCTCTCCAAGAGTCTATTCAAATTGCTCCGTATATCACTTCAGGTGGCTTAGTTCGGTACGAAACTAGAAGTGGACAGCCCGGTATCCAGAAACCTCAACCAGGTCAGGTTCTAATTCGAGTAGACTACAGTTCTGTGGAAGCGCTCAGACTCGACATCAGCGGTCATGGGCACCCCGCTATCCCAGCTCTGGTTTACATGTGCTTCGGGTACAACCTGTCCAATGACGAATGGGTGATGGCGATATCTGTGAGCAATGCTTCATATGTTTCGCTACCAAGCGAACAAGTATATCCCATCAAACCAAGCGCAAACGTCGCATTGCCTCTAGTATCACTCGCTATGAGATACCTGATGGCCGCCAAGATGGTTGAGAGTCAAACAACCAATGGAGCGCTCGTCCTGATCGACTCGGATCCCGTACTCGCTGAGATTGTAGCAGAACTTATTTCTGAATACGGAAATGGTGGCTATGTTGTTCTGTATTCCACTACGTCTGTTGAGAAAGGCGGTGGACAGACTCCTTTATTCTTGCATCCACGTACATCAGCTAAAGAGATCAAGGCCATCTTCCCGCTAAAGGGTGCAGCAATCTTCGATTTCGAGCCGCTGAAGCACACGAAGTTGTCGGAGCAGATTTCAAGCTTACTCCCAGCCAACTGCGAGTATCATTCTCGAGCCTCGTTATCGAGTGTTAGTGACATGGCAGATACCCAGCAGCATTACAGTCGAAGTATGACTTGGAGAGCGGCTGTGTCGAGAGCTTTGACATTCATTGGCTCACGGAAAATTCCCAACTTCGATGCTATCTCTGTCCCCAAGCTGCAGTCCGACACCAAGGAGGCATCGTCATCCTTCCGAGTCATAGATTGGAGAGCCGACCGCAATGTGGCGTGCGTCAAGAAGAACCTTATGAAGGAGCAGGTCTTCCACGCGGATAAAACGTACGTGTTATTCGGAATGACAAAAGATTTCGGCCAGAGCCTATGCTACCTACTCATGGAGCATGGTGCCCGGAACGTCGTGCTGACTAGCCGCAAACCGCGGATGGATTATCATTGGATGGGAGAGTTGGCACAGGCCTACGGTGCAAATATTAGGGTACACAGATGCGACGTCACCGAATCCGCCAGCGTAAAAGCATTGAAGGAGGATCTAGCAGGATCCATGCCTCCGGTCGGCGGCATTGTCAATGGGGCCATGGTCCTTGACGACCGCGTTTTCGCTCAGATGGACGCGGACACCTGGGAGCGGGTGCTGCGGCCGAAGACGGTTGGGTCGCGGAATCTCCATGATGTGTTCAATGACACTGACCTTGAATTCTTCATCATGACTTCATCCTTTGCGGCTATCGGTGGCCACCCAGGTCAGTCCAACTACGCCGCCGCCAACATGTACATGAACGGACTGGCGGGGATGCGACGCGAGAGAGGCCAAGCGGCCTCAGTATTGAACGTCGGCGTGATTTATGGTCTTGGATTCCTGCAGCGCGAGAAGAAAGAGCTATACCGCGGTCTGGAACGCGAGGGATACCCGCCCATATCGGAGCGCGACATCCATCATATGTTCCTCGAGGCCGTAATCATGGGCCGCACCGGACGAGTAGGACAACCAGGAACTCCCATCGACATTACAACCGGTTTGCGCAGATTCGACCCTGCTGATCCCAATCCCTTGCACTGGCACCAGGACCCGCGATTTAGCCACTACAGCCGCCAAATTGTCGACGACACGAGCGTAAGCGCCGAGGGCACACGTAAGAGTCTCAAGGACAGCATCTCAGTTCTGACAGAGCCGGACGCTGTCGCGGAGGCAATCCTGGTCGCGTTCACGGAGAAATTGCAGACTCTCCTCCAACTACCCAAGGAGAACATAAACGCGGCGCAGACCATGTCCGAGCTCGGCGTCGATTCGCTTGCCGCGGTCGATGTCCGTGGCTGGATCTTCAAGGCGATTGGCCAAGACGTTTCGGTCATTAAGTTGCTCGGAAGTATCACTATACGGAAATGTAAGTTGAAGCTCCTCATCAATGTCCCTATTCCCTTCCCTCTTCATGTAACATAAGTACGTGAATACGCAGGATGTTAACATCTACGTATCGCCAGTGTGCACGGACTTAGCCGAACAGATTGTAGCCGATCGCAGTAAGGCCGAGGGCGACAGCACAACATGACGAGATCATCTGCTCTCGCTCCCGTATGTCTTTACTACTTTCTTTTTAAGATAGATCATTGCATCCGAAACGTTGTATGCAGATGAAATGAATGCGGATGAGATATGACATACGAGGCTCTAGAGTTGTAATTATGAGAAAGACGACTTAATGCTACCATGGAGGCATATAACATGATGGTAGTGGCGATCTCCTCGTAATCTCGAGGAATCGGTCCTGGCGGCTGTCTCTTTGCTGTCACTCTAGGGTGTTAGTAAAGTTCCTAGGATCAGAAATATACTTGGTATATATAAGTAGAACCTCTCTAATTCTTGCTTTCGTGACCTAGTCCGAATGAAAGGTAACTAACGATATTGGTTGTGCAAACTAATTCTTATTCAATCGCACGGAAGATACGCTTTGGTCCGTTGCGTCGTCACTTAGTCTACAGATAACTAGCCACGCTTCACGCCTGCTCCAATCTCTTAGCTACTGTACCCCAGTTGATGACGTTCCAGATAGCCTTGAAGTATTCGGCCTTGCGATTCTGGTATTGCAGATAGTAAGCGTGCTCCCAAGCGTCAATGCCTAGCAGCGGAATGAAATTCCCCGTCACAGGATCCTGGTTCGGCTTGGTAATGATCTGCAGGGTTCCGGCGGTCTTATCCTTGACCAGCCAAGCCCAGCCACTTCCCTGGATACCGGCCAAGGCGGTGTTGATCTGCTGTTGGAGAGTGCTGAAGGAACCAAAGTTCTTGTCGATGGCGGACTTCAGAGTACCCTCCGGTTCACCACCGCCGCCCTTGTTGTTAGGAGCTAGGTTCTCCCAGAACAGAGTGTGGTTCTTGTGTCCACCACCATTGAAGTTGAGTAGGGGAGCGGCGGCAGCGGCAGCGTTGAAGTCACCCTTGGCCTTGGCCTCTTCGATAGTCTCCAATGCGCTGTTCAAGCCGTTGACGTAGGTCTGGTGATGGCCCTTGTGGTGAAGCTCCATGATCTTACCCGAGATATACGGTTCGAGTGCGCCGTAGTCGTCTATGGAGCTGGTGTCAGCCAATTGAGTTCTAGGAGAGTAGAGAATTGGTGCAGACCATATGAATTGGTGGACACTACTCACAGGATAGGTCAGGCAAGGTAGCTTTGCCTCTGGTGAATGAGGTGCTGGCCAAAGCAGCAGCACCGGTCTTGACGGAGCTAGCACGCAGAGCTGCTCGCGCTGCAGGAGCTGCTCGAAACAGTGTCGTCGCCATCTCCGATCGATTGTTCGGGGTAACAAATCTCCGCAGTTAGATCTTTTTGAAATTTAGGTGGACGTTCCTATAGACTGTTAGGTCGTTAGGTTGCAAGGTACTGATTTTGTGAAGTTTGGAGGCGGAAGAGAATTGTTAGCCGAGGGACTTTACTTGAAAGACGGGACAGCTCGGCTCCCGCCAGTATGAAAACGCCGCAGTGCCCTTTTTTATCTTACGATACAAGGAGTCGCAAATGATGTCAACTATTATTAACGGTCGCAAGGGATCGAAGCTACGCCCGAGCTGTCAACTGTATCTGGTGGGGCGTCAGAGCTATCGGCCCTCCGGATTGGGACGAACGAATGGCAAGTGGAGAAAGTACGTAAGTACATTATGCAGGATAGTTTCCATCAGCTTTCCGTCATACATTTATAGTTGAGCCTAGTACTATCCGTGTACCCGTGGAAAGCTCACACTTGGTGCCAGTAGCCTGAACACGCTCCTCTTAACAGCTACATGGATGGCCCCATTTCGTAATAGTCGAAGTACATGGAAAATCGCGTCTTCGCCCCCACCCAGATACTCCTGCATGATTTTATCTACGTCTACTAGATACCTCATAAAATATCGAAATCTTCTAAAAAGCGCATGCGTGTGAGAATGCGGAAGCTTCTTCCATCCGTTTCTAAGGGACGCGCAACATGTCCTACTACGATATAGATGCGATACTTACAGATGCTGAGGTGAACAGAACTCCACAAAATCCGTCCATTACGGCCTTACAGCTAACCTCTTGGTAAGAAAGTCCCTTGCAAATTCGAGCTTGACGTACCCGAACTCGGTTATCTCGACAACAACCCGTCGCAACCGCTCAAAGCCGGTACATTAGTTGGTCTGCCACTATGGCTCGCCGAACCCCTAGCTCTCACGAGTAGGTCCACGAGCAGCTCGGAGGAGGATTCCAGGTCGTTCGTCTCGCTCGACCTGCCACCTTCGCTGTCCAACGAAGTCATGTCTGCCCTGAAAGCCGATCCTCGTGCTGTGCCCCTCCGGGACCAATCCCACAATTTTTACGGCCTGGGGACACGTATGCTCGAAGTGTTCGAAGAAAGGGAGATATGTGCCATACTCCGGAGGACCTTCGTTACGAGGGCTGCCGATATCGCACTCCATGCCAGGAAAGCCGGCGCAACTGAGGATATGGGTGTTGGCACCGGCGAAGACTTTTTAAGAGGCTTGGAGGAGTGGGAGAGGATGTTATTCAGAAAAGCCCACGAGGGTACCAAAGGAAGTAAGGAATGGATGGAGGGCATCAAGAAGCATTGACAACCTAATCATCTTCTTAAAGGCACAACATCAAAATAGGATACCGCCTGTCTAATTATGCATCTAGATAGGTAAGTAATTGGCAAGGCCGCTTCCAATATTTCCACCCTAAGGCAAACCTAGGTGCAGGAAAAATACATATACATAGGTACCTATAGAACAAGGCATGTGCTGAACGACGTTCTCGTATGACCAGAAAATCCCGATAAATTTATAAGCCCTAAAATCTCAGAAAGAAACTGGCTAGGTGTGTATAGTGTAAGTATAGTATAGTCGCAAGATGTACGTGCATATAAGGAACTATCATGACATGAATCCCTACAGGTACCTAAGGTCGAAATGCAGGGGCTGGCCTAGCACAGTGAGGGATCGTGGCAGAATTGCAGTGATTTGCCTGCATAGACACTGTGCTTATCGATAAGCCCAAAAGTGAATCAGCTCCATCCTCCAGGTACACGTAGGGAAGGAGTATCCAAATACACCATCCATAAACACCCTCTTCCTCTTTGCGAGGCTTGCACGTAATCGAGACGGCGACATGGCGTTCGATCCTGGAAAGATATCCAAGGCAGACGCTGCTGCTTACACATCTTCCTCAGACGACGAGGACGAGGATGAATATCTACAACCGTCCGTCGACCCGCGAGCCGACGAATTCCTCGATCTTAACCCTCGCAAGCGAAGACGGACCGGTCGCAATGCGAAAGAAAGCGCCGCTCTAGGTATATTTGGTTCCGAAAGCGAAGATGACGGGCCCCAGAGACGGTGGAAGTCCAAAAAGGACCTGCGCCACAAGAACGTAGCTTTCGTTTCCGCTGGTCAGAAAGATTTGAATCAAAACCTGGATGATGACAACGTTGTTGATGATGATGACGGAAGTGAAGATGCAGACGAAGATGGACTTAATTCTCACCCTGGCCTAGGTGCTAGAATAGCTACTCCGCAAGATCTAGCATCAGAAGAAGGAAAAGAAGAAGCTGAGGATGGAGAGGACGAAGATGAAGACATGACTGGGGCTGATCTAGGGTTTGGAGCCTCCACGCAGGGACTAGGTTGGGCACCACCCATTCAATACCGACCCACGTCAGCTACTGGAGATACACCGAGCAACCCGCCAAAAACAAGGGCGACATACGATGGTAGAACGCCCCTAGGGACGGGGTTTGTTCCCTCATCCGCGAACGAGCCCGTCCTAAAGGCAAATCTCAACGATGGCCCTTCCACGGCATCCCACACACCCAAGCCGAGTGTCTTTAATGGAGGGGGGAAGGCCAAGTCATTTGCGGCCCGTATGATGGAAAAGATGGGCTATGTAGAAGGCCAGGGTCTCGGTGCCCAGGGTCAGGGAAGAAACGTCATCATCGAGGCCACTCTACGTCCCCAGGGCGTTGGGCTTGGTGCCGTCAAAGAAAAGTCGGAGCAGGAACGCAAAGAAGAAAAGCGTCAAGCTCGCATGCGAGGAGAGGAGGTCGTCGACTCGGACGAAGAAAGAAAGGCAAGGCGTGAAATAAGGAAGAAGGGGGTGGACAGCTCAGCTGGTAGCGGCGCAAGCACCCCAAGGAAACCCAAGACCAAGTATCTGACCGTCTCGGATGTTCAGAGAGCTGCACCTGGCCTCCACATACCAGATGCCTTCGCTCCGATATTAGATCTCACTGGGCGCGATCAGAAACTCCTGACAACTGGATCTGGTCTATTGACCCCTACAGCCGGCACTGAAGTAGCCACGCAGACGGAGGCCCGGAAGTTAGCAAGACGCGCCCAAGGAGATCTCGCGGCCTTTGTAGAGGAATGGAAGAGTCTCGAAGGGCGGAAAGCATGGGTCGCTATGGAGGAAACCCAGCGCCAACAGGAACTCAGCGAACTCGAGAACAACTTTTTGGGGCTCAGCGTATTCTCCTCCGTTCTAGACGGTGTTAGCCAAGCTGCTCGTAATAGGGATTGGGACCTCGTCATCTCCGGGCTCAAAAAGACCGAATCTGCAGCATCAACCCACGGTGACGCAGAACTTGCGGCCCTTGCTGTCGCTGCAATCCATCCTTTCCTGAGGGATGCTGTTCAGGGATGGCAGCCATTGGATGACCCTAAGCTAGGTAGTTTTTCGTCCGACCTTTCGAATATCCGAGGGCTACTCGGTCTCAATAATGCTCCCAGTGGGAATGTCATTACAAAATGGCAAGACATCGAGGTTGACGGCACACATCGTCATCACGCGAGATCAACAACACCTTGGGAAAGCATGATATACCAGATCATCTTCCCCAAACTCGTCACAGCTATCTCCCAGACGTGGGACATTCATGACGCGACACCACTGGTGGAATTCTTCGAGACATGGGAACAGCTTCTACCAGACTTTGTCCGTTTACAGCTCCTCGAACAAGTAGTGAGAAGACTCGAAGGCGCTATTAGCAATTGGAAGCCAAGGAAAAGACACGAAAATTTGCACATCTGGCTATTTCCTTGGCTTCCGCATCTTCCAGTTCACCATCTCGAGCCCAAGGGAACCGGACTGGTAGGGGAAGTGAGACGTAAATTCAGGCAGCTAATTGACACATGGGACTTTTCAAAGGGTGTGATTCCCGGGATTAAGCAGTGGAAGGACGTATTCCGCCCAAGCAAGGAACAAGACCAGTGGAGGCCTTTAGTCATGCATCATATCCTCCCAAGCCTCTCCCGATACCTACGGACCAATTTCCGTGTCGATCCCAGCGATCAAGAACCCTATCTAGGCATGCTTAATGGGGTTCTTAGATGGACTGATGTTATCTCCACGTCCATGGTAGGGGAGGTAATAGTTTCGGAAGTGTTTCCTATGTGGCACGAGGTTCTCTACCAGTGGCTCACCAGCGCGGATGCCAATTACGAAGAGATTGGCGCGTGGTTCGAATGGTGGAAGGACCAGGCACTACCGAGTGAGATCTCGTCTGTACCAAGTGTCGCAGCTGAGTTCGAAAAGGGCATGGCCATGATCGAGAGGGCTCTCGACCTCGGCGTTGACGCGAAAAGCCGACTTCCTCGGCCGGACGGCCGACCTGCTCATCAACCAAAATCCCGCTCACACAAACCGAAAGTAGATAAGAAACCCGGACTGGCGCAGCCTCTACAGCAACCTTTGGAGAAACCAGAGCCTACATTCCGCGATGAAGTGGAAGATTGGTGCCAGGAAAACGATCTGCAGTTTATCCCGGTCCACAAAGCCAACGAAGAGGGCAAACACTATTTCCGCATTACAGCTCGCATGGATGGCAAAGGGGGGGTGTTGGCATATTTCACGGGCGGTGATTCTCTGGTCGTTGAGTCCCGAAAGACGAATCTGGAGTTGAAGCGTGATATCAAAGAGGACTGGGGTCTTCTACTTGAACCCCTATACCAAGAAGTCGAGCAAAGCGGAAGAAGGTAAACTTATTCGTGCGCATCAAAGAAGCAATACGAGAGGAACAAGGACAGTCACAGATCATCAATGAAAGTGCGGGCCCATTGTCCACCCATCTCTTCTTCTTAAATTGATGATACGCTCCGACTACACCATATCCATGAGGTCGCTTTCATAAATCGAATTCAATAAGCCAGATTCCCTCTCGGCCCTAGGGCACGACAAACAGTTCGTATAAAATACTATGCAGATTAAGCCAAGAAGCATGATGACTGTCATCTCGTCCTTGTCCATCCGAAGAGACTCTGTCTAGCACTCGTAACAGTGACAGGTACAGATAACCGTAATTTTCTCCAATTAAGTTCTCTGGCGATATCTCTTTCTAGCTTATTTACCACGTCCACCTATATTTGCGCGCCTTAGAATGGTCGAAAAATGTAGACATGCTTAGCTTGAAAACTACCGCGAGATACCTTACGTGATTCTCACACGACTCTTACCTTTACTAAAAGCATATCAGTACTTGACAAGGTAGGTGAAAGGGACCATAACCTGGAATTCGCTATCTTCTCCTTCCACTACAAATGCAGTTATGCCTTCCTTAATTCACGACTAGCACGACTCCCTAGTCACCTATTTCTATGTCTCTCTCTCCGTCTCTTCCTCTCTTCTTCTCCCCAATGCACAATCACCATCCATCACCATTAATATTAATCGTACATCGCTCCGCTTCTTAGCATTGCCACATCAATATCAGATTGCTTTCATTTTATCCATTGGCTTCCTTTTTATTCAAAATTAATCTGATTCTTGGCTGCTCACCCCACATTCCTCTCCCTAGCATTACCATGGTTGGCTTTCGAAAGCTGGCTCTTCTGAACGCCGCAGCAGCCGGGCTCGTTTCCGCACGTCCTCCCTTCCACGAAAACGATAGGCCAAGTCACAGTTTCGGCCGGTACATCGTTACTCTCAAGGCGGGACTAGAGCCTTCCGCCGTGAAACAACATATACAATGGGCTACTAGTCTCCACGCTCGCAACAATTCGCCAATGGTCGAAGTGGGAAGGCGATGGAACATTGGCTCTTGGAACGCTTACTCCTGCACCGCAGATGGAGACACCATTGCCCAGCTCCACGATGATAAGGCGGTAGACCTAGTCGAAGATGACAGTAGGGTTACCTTAACGAAACACCTCAGACAGGACCACGCCTCCTGGGGTCTAGGTGCCATCTCGCACAGAGAAATGGATCACACCGATTATGTTTATGACTCGAGAGCCGGCGACGGCACTTATGCCTACGTACTCGACACTGGGCTGCTAACTACGCACCAAGAATTTGAGGACCGCGCTTGTTTGGGTTACAATGTTGTAGGTGGTGAGTTTGTGGACGATATTGGCCACGGAACACATGTTGCTGGCACCATTGGAGGCAAGACGTAGTATGTGAACTTCACTCAGTGTGCTCCCCTGACCATCGCAGAGTGTCCGGGTCCCCCCTCAAGAAGCCTATGGAATCATACCAAGCTCTCGGCATAAAAGATCAAGATAAAAGTCGCTCAACTTGGTATAAGCCGTCGTTGCTAATTCCGTCACAGCGGCGTTGCCAGAAAGGCAAAACTCATTTCTGTCAAGATTTTTGCAGGCGGCCAGTCAAAAATATCAGATCTCCTCGATGGATTCCACTGGGCTGTCCGCAACATCACGGCCGCAAACCGCCATGAAGCTTCCGTCATCAACATCAGCGCTGCTGGATGGGCCGTAGAAGCTGTCAATCGAGCTGTCGAGGAAGCGTATAAACAAGGTATCTTGACTGTTGTGGCGGCTAGTAACTCGGACAGCGATGCCAAACACTTCTCTCCTGCGTCTGCGCCGAACGCCATCACGGTCGGCGCTATAGGCAGAGACTACTCACGTTCTAACTTCAGCAACTGGGGCACACTAGTTGATATCTTTGCCCCAGGCGAAGGAATACCGTCTGCTTGGATTGCCAACGATCGCGATGCACGTATCCTTTCCGGTACGAGCATGGCAACACCTCACATCTCAGGTCTTCTCCTGTATCTGAAGAGTGTTATCCCTCATCGAATGGGAACGCCCGCTGAAAGTATTGGGAAACTGGGTGAGCTAGCAACAGAAGGAGTTATTAGCAATGTAAGGGGATCCAAAAACTTGCTTGGGTTTAATGGCAACGGTGTAGCCATCCTCGCGCATGGTTGAATTTGGGTACCGCACAGCGTAGATTGGTCGAAGTCCAGCTATACCTGCAACTATGCTTTCCCTACGGAGTCTACGCAGCGCAATGTTTGATGGGGTAGGTAGGGCAGCAAGTGGTGTGGCCTGCAATTGCTTTATCCAATACCTTGTTAACCAGACCTAATACACCCCAAGTAGCAATAGGAGAGTAATGCATTAGGCAACCAAGCCAACGTGCTGTCGTCTTAGAACAATCCTCGTAGACATCAATACCTGACTAATTTCATATGGAGTAATTTCCTCCCTTTAAATACGTCACAATGGGCCTGATGCTCTCCGGGAAGTACATAATAGTGAATTCCATGACCTCTATTCTCTAAGGCCAGATCTAACAGCCCCTTTCTGGGAACCATTATACGTCCTATTACACAAACATATAATTGTTCTAGGTCATATTAAATAAAGCCAGTAATCAATATCATATTCGGTCAACTTATCCGTACTCGAACATTGCAGAGCTGGACTTGGGCAGATTCTCGGCTCGTTGGTGTCAAATCTTGATGTGACAATGGTCCAAGAGATGTTCGAATAAGAGGTACACTTATCAAAGAGATATATAGTCCCAAGCCATTATCACTGACTGGAATCCCAGGGTGCCTCTTCAGCGGTTTACCAGCATCGTTCTCGTCTAACCTTCTATTGCGCTATTCGCAGCCGGATAGGGAAAGCGAGACAGGCCTCGTTATAGCCTCATGACCAACTACGACGCTATCAATGAAAATCACCAATACGTGGACCGAAGTATTCCCCCTCGCCGAGCTTGTACAGCGTACAGGCTTTGCCCTCACATCCCTGAGAGGTGACGGAGTTACCCCACCAGTCGAGCTCAACCTCAGTCCACTGAAGGGAGAAAAATATGAGGATGGCGGCGACGGCGATGGCGCTGCTAAAGGAGGCAGACAGCACGAAATTGTACTTGGACCAGAACCCCAGATAGCGCTGCTTGAGAAATACCCATGAGAACCAAGCAATGGGGACAGCAGGCCAGATGTAGGACAAGTTGTAAGGAGCCCACGAGAGGCCGCCGTAGAAAATGGCAACCGGGTGTATCTGTCGCATCCAGGTCCTCTTCAATCTCTTATTCGCATAATATATCATGATGGGAACGGCAAAGCCGATGGGGAAGCCGACCAAGAGCCAAGTATACATCCCTCCTTGGCCGAAGACCTTTATTGGGCCCACCGTACCCCAAAGAACACTATCACCGCAAATCACAAGTTAGTAGCTGGTTCTTGAGATGAGTTGCTTGAGGGTACTAGGCATGTCTTGGGAATAATGACTCGTCAGTCAGCTCTATAGGGAAGTGCTGACTTCTAAGGACGCTAAAAGTAGAAACGAAGAATTACATACGAGGCGGTGAAGAAAGTATTGATTCCCCTATCGCATCTAAAGTTAGCAGTTGTTACACATGAGATACTTTGGGAACGGGCTCCCTGGTTTAAGAGACTTGAAATTGTCAAATAGACCGAGATACACAAACGATGGGCGAAGGGGTGGTTTAAGTAAGAAATAACATATACATACGGGCAGGTAAATCTATTAGGAGCGTTGACTGTGCAGACATTTGGAATTTGATTTATCTGGAAGTTGAGTACACCAACGCTGACAAAAGTGGAAATCAGCGTGCCCATCATCTGAGCCGTGAACGTCTGCCGAGGTGGGATTTTGACATAGTGAGCAAGCTTGAGGTCACTCGAGAACAACAATGCATGAGCGCAAGTGACATAACCGAACGATTTGAAGTAGTTCATTGCCACTGTAACGTTCCGAATCAGCTAGTTGACCTTGTAAGACGCGCAAGGCGGCCCCGTAGACATAAGTTCGGGAATTGAAGTACCCCCGATGATGATCTGATAGAATAGGGGAATAGGGGGGTTCAAGTGACGTTTTCAAATGAGACTTACAAGCGTTACCTGCCACGAAGGAACCGCCTATGAATTCGGCAAGCACATTCAGAGTAACCTCGATCCCAGTTATGGCCTTGACAATGCCTATCGGGATAACGAAAAGAGCACAAAGTGCAAGGCCGTAGAAGACAACACCGGGGCTAGTGTACGTCTCCCAATGGGCGATGCCCGCACAGCCTAAGGCTATGGCGATAGCGAGCACGATAGTGTACCACCACTCGGGCACTTCGGCATATTTGGACATGAGCCGGTTGTGGACGTCCTGGTACTGGTTCATTCGGCTAGCCTTATCCTTACGGAAGCTGTTGACTAAGTTCTTGAAGCCCATTCCTATCTCATGCCGGTGATATAGATAAGCGTACGAGATGGTTGCTGAGTAGATGGCAAAGAAGAACAAATAGATAGTTATGTTGCCAGCGGCTAAGAATGGGAAAGAATACGCCTCGTATTTCACAGGATCGAACAGACCACGCTCATCCACGGCGTTAGAGACATTATAGAGAGCTCCCGTATTGTCGAAGACCCTGTTAGAATTAATCGGTAGATATCCCGTATTGTAAGTGTTGGTATACCATAGGGCAGCGATTACGCAGCACGCGATAGCAGCGCCGACAAATTTGTTAAAGGTCGAGAAGAAAGGTATCATGAGGGGGTCCGTCTGATCGAAGAGCAGAGTATTCCAATCCCACGTGGGCCATGGATTCACCCCTAGGCCATTGTAGAAGCCCGTAATTGCAGCCAGATTTACGTTATTGGGCGAGATCCAGGTCACCCAGCTGAATACGCTCAAGGCCGTGAAGATATAGTTGGGAAACCAGAAGTAGACAAACATGGCAGCAAAAGTCACACCGAAGAATTTGATGCGCGAGATAGTGAAGATTTTGCCAAAAGGACTGTCGACAGGGGCGTTCCTATCGTTGTGGAAGGCCGCATTAAGAGCAATCGTAACCAAGGAGGCAGGCCACACACAATACGACGGATACACAAGGAACCGCCGAATGATGCCAGCCATACCATAACCAATGTAGTTCGTAGCCAAGGCTATTAGGATCTGATACGAGAACTGGCCTGCATAGCCTTGATTGAAATAGTCGGGTAGATACTGGACCCAAATGATATTGTTGGTGTAGGGATAATTCCACGAAACGTTAGCCATGATGGTGATGAGCATGTGCTCTTTCCTAGAAAAGGGGCCCGGGTTTAAGCTATGCCTGGTGCCCCAGAGCGTGAAGCCAACATCAGGGAGTAGTTTCTCGAAAGCCTTGCCAAGTGGGAAGGCCAGCAACTGAGCCACGTTCGCTTGGACTGTGATCATAGGCTGACGGATAGAGAAGAGCTGGTTGATAAAAGCAAGCAGTATCGAAAATACCACGCCCATGATCCAAGCGCGGATAGTGCCGCAGGGCGTGTTTACGTCGTCGTGGTTGTCGACAACTGCGCGTACTTCGGCGTAAGGGCTGTTGACAGTGATGAGAGCCGCTTCTAGTTTCATCTCTTCGATCAGAACGGCGTGCTTCTCGGGACTTTCGAAAATAGACTCGTCGCCTGATAAACAGATTAATTCCTGGTCTAATAGGTAGGTACGGGTATATATTAGGTATATATATCTGCATAGGCTACCTAGTCACTTACCCAAGAATGCTTGGATCTTTTGTATGATGCTAAATGGAAAGTTTGGGTCATTTTCATGGATAAGGAGCACCTTTTCCATCATTGGTCGAATCTCTCCCAGTGTCAGTCTGCCGGCTAACTCTCTGGCCTCAGCTAGATCATTCTCGGTAACATTGAGGTCCCTGTAATACAGTGGTCAATCCGAGTCCATATTTGCTGCTAAGAGATGCGTATCGATCGCATACGTTTCTACTCGGGAATCGAGCGGCAGCTCAACATCGCTGTTCTGGTAACCATCGGAGTCCTTCTCATTCACCGCTTGAGAGGCGACCGGCCCCTTAACCTCGATATGATCGGACATATCGATAGATGGCCTGTGTCAACCTTATACCTAGTGGAAGCAAGATGATACTCTGATTCAAGGCCGTACACGAAATCAGACTTTATAAGAACGCACGCCAAAAAATAAAAAATGCGTACAATAGTCCCGATCACAGATCCTCCAACTCTCAAACGAGGGAAGCTTCCGTATATCTATTAGTGTTGCTCACGAATTTGTATCTTAGGTATCTATGAATCTTGGCTCAAGAGCAAATATGCATATCAAGTAGCCAGATAAAGAAATGTTGGGGCAACTGAGCATGGCATTCCGTGTGATATAATAGCATTTTAGAGTACCTATCGGCCTATGGAAATAGTCGTGACCTTCCATAAGTAGATGTGCTACCATTATCAGACATAACAACGTTAGGAGGCGAAGGAGTCACTCGGCATTAGCCGTCACGGAACGAACCCAATCAGATGCAGCTGGGAAGAGATTACGTGCTAGCATCCTGTTGTAGTGCTGTATATGAACGGCTTGTCTTTGACGAGATTAATTACTGACCTGGTTTAGTAAGTGCCTCGTTATCTCGCCTCCCAAGTCTGCCGAACCACCAGCGGCGACCGCTTCTGCAAGGTCGACATCAGACCTCGTTGAGATTAGAAGACCAGAAACCTTTCTCTATACCTGATTATATTGAATTTATTCCAAATGTCTCTACCAGCGGTTTTATTACGTGGGCAGATAACTATTTCCCTCCCACCTGTATGACCTGTCGTAGTGTTGTAGTCCCATTTGTAGGCCCAAACGCCTCAAAACCAGGCAGCTAACATTATGTTGCCTACCATCTATGTACTTTACAATCTAGATAGATTATGTTATCTACTTGCAAAGATATCCAGGCCAACCGAAGAAGAGCGAACTTGCTGGAATCTGTCCAGGATTGAGCCTACAACCCAGGGTAGTATCAACCCCTATTCGGGAAGGAGATGAGTTAACATACTGTTGTTTGTGCAATCGGACGAATCGGGATGTATTGTTTATCGTGAAAGCTGCCCAGGAGATAAGAAGAGGGCCCCGGCAGAACATACTTAATATTGAGCTCCCGCTGCGGATATTGCATGCTACCTAATGGGAATTCTTAAGATCCGGGAATATTGCATAATAATTTGCATCAGATTTCGAGCTAATGGGGCTTTACAGGGCTGGGGCACAGTAAATTCCACGGCTGCATTCTGGTCTGTCTCACTTCCTTGCACTTCCACCTTTCAACGCTATCAAGCATTTACGGTACAAGTTTCACATGTAAGTTAAGCATTCCCTTAGTTCATCCTATCTCGTCTGATTAGGTACAAATAGTAAGAAGAAGGGAATTATTGCTGTTGTCCCAAGGTGTCGTAAAAGGACGAAGTGAACGCAAATTATAGGATATAGTTCCTTAAGACAAGGAGATTATTGACTAACGCCGAAGTCTGATATGTGAGTTAGTGGATATAGAATAAGAGAGCACGAGAAGAGAAACAGCATAGAAGTCGCTACTATACAAGTAGTAATGGTACGTACATAAACTAGCGTTCTGTACGATGTTGACCTCGCTTTGCCGAAGTCGGGTCTGATTGTATCTTGAAACGTCTAATCACACATAGACATCGAGATCTTGCATATTATGAGCAAAGTTCCGGGCATCGGCAGGATTAGAGGTCACAAGAACGACCTGTCTGACGTGAAGGGGCTAGTGGAGGAGCAGGTCATAGTCAAGAGATAGTGATCAAGCTGTTAAACCGCAGCAGCCACGATATGATCTATTTCATAATATATATATCGTAGACGTCGCAAGCTGTGAAGCTTACAGGATGATCTCAGTAGTGACTACAGAGAAGTGGAGAGTAGGAGATGCTTTCCATCGACGCCTCAACCCAAAAGGGGTGATTAATCTCTTCAGTCCGAAATGGAGCCGTCGTTTCTCGTCCCTACATGTCTGTTGCCATAGAAGATAGTTAAGACTAGAAACCGAGGGCATAACGGGAGACTTTCTAATAGGCAACGGTCTATGAGAATATACGGCGGCCAGCGAGACTAGCAAGAGCTTTTCGGTACAGCGACTAGAAAAATCCATGCACGGGATTGAATTCAGACCAATTCATTCAATTCATACGTGTACATGTTACTAGCAAGTTGAATAGCTGTGATAGTTCTTGCGCCCCGTGCCTCATCCCCTTCCAGCCTTTAGCCTCGTACAGCATGGTTCAGATATGCCAAGCATGATAGCGCGGATACTTGTAAGTTGAAGGGCGCACGACTCATCATGGGCCTATTCACACTGTAAATCGATATAAATATGCCCTCGCCCACTTGCAAGGTTTTAGTCATGGCTCACCTGGGGATCTAAATATTCCTTGACAAAATTACACGACAATCATGGCTCACCCAAAGACGGCTTCGTTATGCAGAATCTCTCATTTTTTTACATATCTCTATATACACATGCCAGCCTCACGTCCTATACAACAGACACTACTCCATTATGTACCTATATGCACTCATGTATAGGAGTTGTAAACTAGAACAAAGCATTGCTTATGCGGAGCCACGCAGGTTGTGCCGCAAGTTGCATCCGGTACTCGTTAATCTCGTCCCAGTCAACCTCGCGCCGTCCTGTGTCGACATCAATCTGGTGTGTGCGCAGCCAGCCAGTCCGCTTCCAGAGATAACCACCAAGCCAGAATAGTATGACAACGGGAAAAGCTAGGTACGACTGGAAGAAACCGGAAGCATCATTGAAGCCACCTGAAGGGGGGCAGATGGCGACGTAGAACTAGAGCCAAGTCAGCGGGGAAGACGTATCACGTTGGATTCGCCGTGCTTACCTGAGCGATTAATACCAGTATAACTAGGATCAAGCCGAGCCACGATCCATAAACGCCGCCGACAGCCTTAAATGGGATTTCGTCGAGCGTGTGGCCATGGTATGCCCAGGCCCTTCGGAAACGGATGTGGGACAAGCAAATCGAACCCCAAGTGAAGAGAGCAGCGAGACCAGACAGGGCCAGCAGCCAGTTAAAGATGGTCGGGCCAGCGGCAGCCAGATTGAGGTAAGCTAGCAGGCCGAATGCGAGAAGGGCGCCGACGGAGAAAGTAGGACGGCCACTGCGATCAACATACGAGAAGATCTTGGGCGCATAACCCTGCTGGGCGAGAGCGGTGAGAGTACGACTTCCTCCGTATACACCCGACACACCAATAGACACAACCGAGACCAAGATAATAAAGTTCATGAAGTGGTTGAACCCGTTGAGACCGGCATATTGCCCGACTAGGACGAAAGGCGACGCGGCAACGTCATTCGAGCTGGTCGCGTTTAGGAGATGCGGGTCGTCGCTAGGAATCAGAAGGCCGACAAAGGTGAGACCGAGGATATAGAATCTAAAGGACGAGGTATCAGCAAGTGTCCCTGGGACGAAGACAGAATGAGCATCTACAGCTCGTGAAACTTACAGGGTAATACGCCAGAAAACCTGCTTGATGGCGCCGGGAAGGGACTTGGCAGGATTGGCAGCCTCAGCGGCAGCGAGACCGACCAGTTCAGTCCCGCTGAAGGAGAAGGCGGCGGTAACAAAGACTGCGCAGAAACCACGGAAGCCATGGCGGAACGCACCCGGGTCGTACCACAACCGTGCGCCATAGTAATGGTCGTACCAACCTCCTTCGGGACCGCCTCCAAGGACACAAACCAAGGAGATGAACATGAAGACAACGGTGGCGGAAAGCTTCAACAAGGAAGCCCAAAATTCCTCTTCGGCATAGCCAAGAGTACCGAAGACGTTGATGATAATGATGAAGACGTAGAAGACGGTAATCCAGACGGCCGAATTTATTTCCGCATTCCAATAAGAAATCGAGATGGAACACACGGTGAGTTCGAGCGGAACGACGACGGCCCATTGCAAGACATAATTCCAACCCATGGCGAAACCCCAGGAGGGATCAATGAAGCGAGTCGCATACGTGTAAAAACCACCAGAGACAGGATACATGACAGCAAGTTCACCAAGAGCATAGACTAAAAAAGAAGGAGCGTCAATTCCGAGAACTTCAATGAGGCGTGGGGAGTCACTATGGCCGGCGTATTACATACCGACATTGAACATCATGATACCGATGATCAAGAAATCAATCAAAAGAGTTGCAGGACCCTATCAGGAGACACATCGGTCAGATCAGCGCGAAAAGAGGTTACGAGGGGGAAAAAAACAAAACGATGGCGACACAGCAGCATCCCAGGGTCAGGGTGAGAATTCTTGCGACTTACACCTGTAGCCAAAGCGCTACCGGAACCGACGAAGAAACCCGCTCCAATTGAGCCTCCGATGGCAATCATGTGCAGATGCCGGGGTTTCATGCTCCGGTCGAGCTCAACGATGCCGGTGCCATAGTCGCGCTTCTTGAAGGAGTCCAAGTTCAAGCCATTACGGGTAGCCCAATTCTCTGGCCGTTGGGCGCCCTCGGCCTGGGTGGGCGCAGGCGAATAGCTCGGGAGGCCGATATCTTTCTCGTCTTTGCTGCCATTACTGGCAGCGGGGTCGGAGGACACCATTGTAAAATTACGGGGGTTTGTCGGCGACGGCGACGGCGACGGCGTTCAACAAAAAAAAAAGGATAGAGGAGGTGGGAGAAGAGAAAAGAAAGGCGTAGTTGAAGTCCGACAATGGGACGGAGAGACTAGAAATGCGACAAGTGGGATGTTCCAGTCAGGCCAAAGGGCCGCCGCTAGACACAGGAGTCTGGAGTATGAAAGGAACGAAACGATGCTACAATAAGAAGGCTACGAGGGCGTTGTAGACTCTATTTATTATCAAATCGTAGAACCCATCAACCATGGTACATTACATCTTGTATACTATGTAGTACTTTATTCTTATTCGTACTAGGGTATTGATAGGGCCGTTGGGATCACTACGTAGTACATGTAGTATGTGCGGAATGATGAAACCCTGGCCAAGCCGGGGGTGGCCAATGATTACATACAGACCTACAAGGCATGTAGTACACACACGTACTTGCAAGGTTACAGGTAGGTATGAGGTTATGTTAGAAGGTATAGGTACTTAATAACATGGCTAACCGCATGAAGGAGAATGTGAGGGAGCCGAGGTGGACGACGAAATACATGTACATAAAATGGCAATGCGGAATGAAATCACGGTCTGGCTATAACGTCTCTAGCCGTCGAAGGACGAGAAGGACGAGAAGGACGAGAGTAAGAAGCGGGCGACTGTTAGTTTAAGCAACAACTGTGGAAGCCAAACTCGGGCGCTCGTGCAGTCGATCTGACGACTCGCGTGATGTGTACATACATGTACCTTAGGTATGTAGCACCCACATCCACATGCATCTCATGTATCTCATGTATCTCATGTATCTCATGTTGGCCAACGACGAACATTATTGAAGCTGGGAACTTCGAAAGCCAGACCAGACTCCAAAGAACATTGAAGCTAGTGTAGTGTGCAGGGTACTACGCAGGGTACTACGCAGGATACTATGCAAGGGTATTATGCAGGGTACCTAATGTTTAAAGCAGACACGGCCGAGACGAACATTTGAATATTAGAACGATGCAACACCGCACTCCATGCAGATGTCGCCGCGTTACCAACCGCTTCTCTCTCTCTACTGCTAAGCGGCATGACCGCGATGAGCTTGGTGACGGTTGCGGGCCTTCTGGCGTTGACCAAGTTGAGACGACTAGAAGATAAGGAGCCTCTTCACCACGCCGAGCTTATATTCATGTTCATCATTGTGTTATCCAGCTCTTGTTGTACATACACATGCACATGCATGTAGTACCTCGGGAGAATTGCTGACATCCATGTACCCAACAATGTTATTACATCCAGTATCCATGGATGTACGTAGAGATACGCACAGGACGTTTCTACACTACACTACACTACAGTACTATAAAAGGTCTAACTTCTCCACTCTCTTAATCTCGTTGACGTTCTCCAGCTTGCCAAGGCTCGATTGCTAGTCCCCGACAACCCCAGGCCCGCCTATCTATGTATCCATCACTTCAGACGGTACGTTCGCTGACCTAGCTGCCTGCTACCTGCTACCTGCTACCTTAGTAGGTACCTAGGTGCTTCTCCTGTAGCTTTTCGAACCGTTCTTTCCAGAGCAATACCTAGGTTAAGGTATTCTTTTAGTTCTACATGTATTTTGTTTTGGTAGTTCTATTAGGGGGGGTTCTGGAAAATATAGCAAGGAACATGTATAATATCCGTATACGTGGAAATGATGCGCTAAAAGAGCCATTATCCATTCCTCCCTTTTATTTTATCCTGATTTTCTAGTGTACAGCCAGACAGCCTGACAGCCAATGGGGGTATGGCTTTGCTCCAGTTATGATAAGAGATCATCGAGACTCTGGTTGGCTGAGACCGTGCTGAAGCTCATTAACTTCCCCCAGTCGCGTTTGCGCCACTCCGCAGTACTTCGTCCCTTATCACGAATTTACGTCCGTGTACGTTGTACATAGATGGATGATCTCCAACCTCCAACCTCCAACCTCCAACCTCCAACCTGACAACCTGAGCACCGACACTTCATTTCATTTTTTCTACATATGTAGTAGTGTATAGGCCTTATCTGCGCATCAACCCGTATCCAAAGGTACACTTTTGATAGAGCGACAATCGTGCTATCGTAGCTACGACAAGTAGGTCACCGAAGTATCGTCAGCATCAATGCGTCGGGTGTGATAGCAGCGGTAGCAGTACCCTTTTTCTTCCCTTTTTTTTATTTATTTATTTATTCCCGTCCACCACATCTAGTGCTAGAAGTTATAATTGGTGCAATGAGGAAGCTTGACCTTCTCTTCCCGGCAAGACACATTCAAAATACGTATTAATGAGCGTGTATTTGACTGCTGACTGCGTTCTGCTTGAACAGTTGCTGGCGACTGGCGAGGTTACTAAAATTTGCGACACGCAGTACGTAGACTTTTCGGTGCCCAGGTCTTGGTTAAGGTCTAGGCTCAGACCACTCGTCAAAGGGACCTATCTATCCTGCCTATCCAGGTTAGTGTTCCCATCTCGCTTTGCTCCTCTAGTGTATTCCGTACATGATATTACACAAGATACAATCATGTGGTGTTGAATTTAGTTTTAAGCAAGTCAGCAGTTGCGAAATACAGTATCCGCCTTGCCTAAACCCGCTGGTTGGACGTGTCGGGCCAAGACGCAGCGAGTTTGGCGATGCTTAATCATACTTGACAACAGAAGCGCAAATGGTAAGAGTAAAGGACCGAGTCCAAGACATTGGGAGCGTTGGAGAGCCATGGTAGCGATCATCCTTTCCCGTGGACTTTCCCCCAATGACGGCTCGCGACTTGCATAGGTACTATGCAGTAGGTACTCAAAAGTGCTGTATTAAAAAGTACCTTCCGGGATGGGTTTAGATGAGCAGGGCTGTGCCCATACTAGTACAGGGAGTGTAGGTAGTGAAGCCTTACCTACATATACTATGTAAATACATCGTGACAGATAAAAAGAGACAGGAAAGGCAACGCACGGAATCTTTCTAGAAGCCCCATCTCTTTCCCCGCGCAATACAAAAGATCACACGGTTAATAATACATGTATGTACCTAAGCTTCGGTCTTGCATTAGGACTTAGGGCGTGCACTATACTGTAGTGTAGATTACCTCTAGGTAGGTTTCACGACATCAACGATCTGGACGTTCCTGACCTTAGGCCCTTACCTTTACCCTACAGCTGAGATGAATTTGACCATTTATGAGTGGCGCACGTTCGAGGAGCCAATCAGCGAGTTCCCCTTCCAAGATGATATAGTCCGCCGTAGTCACCATATTGTAAGTAGGAAGCCAATACTTGCCACCGGCGACTTCATCATACCTTCTTTTGTCTCGTACGTGTACTGTAGGATATCATACGGTCATATTCCAAAAACCTTACATAGGTACTATGTAGTAAAGGGCTTCAAGGTCAGCACAAACTAGGCGACCAAGGAAACAATAAAAAAGTACGTAACGTAGTATCGTTCCAGAACCAAGTTGCGTCACCCCATTGGCGTTGGTCGTAGCGCCGCTCGCCAATCTCATTGGAGCTCAGTTAAGCCATGTGCCAAGTCCACTCAAATCCCCAGACACTAACATGAATCGCCTATATACCCGAATACCTAACTAGACCATGTCTCCGACTCGACAGCCTGACAGCCTGCTCAAAAGCTCGAGCCAGGCCATCATCATCAGTCTTGCCAGTGCGATGATTGGGTCATCGATCCCCTGCCTCCTCTGGTATCTTTAAAACACCCCCTGTTCTCACGATGAGGAGCAATCCTGCTGGAAAATCACGAAATGCATGGCCCATGCCCAGATTTCTGCATTAGAATTTTACCAACACGAGACACATCTATTGCTTCGGCCGGTCCGAGTTGCCCTTCCATCAATAGGGCTCAATCACGGTTCAACAGAGACATGCATACATAGTATAATACAGCACATCTTATCTTCTCACGCGCAGAGTGGTCCCGAGACCCAGTAACGCGGTATCATGCCCTAAAAAAGGTTCGGTGAGGCCCGCGGGACTGTGCCCCTATTCCCTTAGCGGGGCTGGGGGGCGCGGCCAGGAGGGTCCAGGAGGGTCCAGGAGGGGGTCCAGTGGGTTGAGGTTTACGGGGACTAAACCTTGGCTTTATCGAGAGGAGAAGGAGAGAGGATCAGAGCAGAGAGGGTTCGAGATTGGGGTTTAGTCTCGGATTGGCTGGCTACTTGCGCTTTGCCTTTTCTCGTACGTAACAACATCAGCAATCATTGGCCAACACCGTTGGTAAAGTGCGGAGGGGGAATCCGAGCTACATTCCTGGTATAAAGCACTGTCTCGTAGATTTTAAGATACCGTATATATCCACTGTGCTCTTCAATCCAGCTGAGAAAACTTTAAGGCTTAAGCTTATCCAGCTTGCGAGTTACCTACCTACCGCAGCGGCAGTGTATGACCTTAAGAAATGGTTAAATATATATAATCGTTTTCCTTTAACTAACCATTTAATTAAAGAAGAATTATTTTCCTTACGTTAATAATAATTTATTAAAAAACGGTAATAACTTTTATATTTTTTTTAATTTTATTTTTTTTACTTTTTATAAATTATATAATTATAAAAGTTATAAAAGTTATAAAGGTTATTATTTATATTTATTTATAAAACTTAAAAATTTAAAAAACTTTAAACTTAAAAAATTTAAAAACTTAAAAACTTAAAAACTTAAAAACTTAAAAACTTAAAAATTTAAAAACTTAAAAATAAAACTTAAAAAATTTTAAAAACTTTAAAAAAAAAGAAAAAAAAAATAAAAGTTAAATCGAAAAAAAAAAAAAAAAAACTTTATATAAAGTAAATAATTATATAAATACGCGTAACGCGTTTATAATAATAATAATAACTTAAAATAATAATAATTATAATATTATTATTTTAAGAAAAATCGTTATTATAAAATTAATTATTATATATAATTTAATCGTTTTTTACATTTATATATTACCGTTATAATAAGTATAAATGCTTAAAATACACGTTTACTATTATAATATAAGTAAAGATTTAAAGACTTTATAAAAGCCTCACTTATACGAATCTACTTATACCAGTAGATATATTATTGATTACCTCAGTATCTATCTAAACCTTTATTTTAACCAATATCCGGCTATCGCCCGCTCTCTCGTATTGTCATCTACATATCTGGCCAACTCCTTCATACGCGAGTTGCTAGACCCTCCCAATACCTTGACAGGGCTGATTTACTCAGCCGCCGGAGACCGGTAATACACATGGTCACATGGCCACCATGTACGACTCTAGGGAAGCCGTCTCTCGGCCCTGTCCCGAACCGGTAGAATGATGGGGCTCTAAAAATGCCAATGTTACACATTCATCATACAAAGGAAAGGACTTGGACGTAGTTCAAGTCTTCTTTTCGCGTCAATCGTGATTCGATTCCCTTGTAACATATAACGTCCCTGCCGTGTAACCCGCCACTGCCAGACTCTGCAACACACAAATTCTTTCGTCCAATGTCACTTTCAGGTGATGGTTAGAGGTCGTTCTCTATAAAGGCACAACCCATCTCCATTTTACCCCGTATAAGATGTTAGTACGAGGATCAGCGGACCCCAATGTCCCACTGCTTCCTCGACTCTTCCGTCTTGCGGTTTCTCGGTAGATGACTCGTTCGACTGTGTATCGGCTTGTTTGCTCAACCAATTCCGCCATTCAAGATCGACCACCAACCATCTATATGGTATCAGTCAGTAACTACATGTCGGTAACCAAGGAAGACGAGCCTCAAACAGCCGTGAAACGTTACGAATAGTAGTAAAACACCGGTAATGAGCACAGCTGGTCTCTCTTATGAAATGGGGTTGGACAAGTCGTACTCATCTGGCACCTTATCAGGTATCCTCTTACCCGCCTGTTTATTGCTACGCCAGAAATGGACCTGTCGCAACCGTTCTTCAAGCATATAATTTCTTGACCCCGAATACTCCTGGCAGGCTCTCATAAAGAAGATCTTATCTTGCCATCTCCTGCCTGCCTTCATATCCCTTTCTGGGTTATGTTCTAGTTCGCCTAGCGCGTCTCTGACCAGCCCAAGTTCCTTCTTGGACGTCTCAAGGTCTCGTCGTATGCGCTTCTCGGCGGCGGCAAGCCAATCAGAGTCTCCCTCCATTCTCCGGTCCACGCCAATCCTAATGGCTTGTGGTAAGCTGAGCTGTTGGCCGAAAGATACCAAAGCTTAGAGGGTCTAATGGGCTTGACTGATCAAAACCTATGGTATTGTGGGTTGTTAATTTTATAGAAGTTGTATACCTAGAGAATGCGGCGATCTCATCATTTGATAATTCTAATCTGGGCGCTTTAATAGGTGTTGTAAGTCATCAAATGCCTTAAACAGCACTTATAATTCCGACATTCGTACCTTAGGAATGTTAAAATAGAAGATTGTCGGTGACGTATAGGATTGAGTAAGGCAAGTAGATGTAAAGCTCTACAATAGACAGCCTTTGTCTACATGGGCGTCGTTCCCATATTTTGTCTCAAATAGGCTTGCTGATGTAGATAACTACCGGACAAAGCGGATTCCAGGTATGACGAACGCGTAGGATGGCTATATAAAAAAACTTTAGCTATTGATGATGACTTCCATCCAAAACTAGCACGGCTCTGATATGCATAAAATTCAAGGGAGAATAATATGTCACATCCAAGGAACCTATACGTATTATAGATAGGTACATGCTAGTCCTATAACGAGGTTATACGTTTCCTATCTCTAGGATCTGGGAGAACCATCCGGCCCCCTCAACGTCCTGGCATGTAGGATAATTTAATTTCTGTAGCTCTGGTAGGCTTCTTGAATGGTATATAGAGCAGGCAATGAGGCCTTAGCCTACGTACCAGGGCATATCATATAAACGTGAACGACCGAGTATCTTTTGGGGTACGCGCGCCTATGGACTGAGCGATAATCCACCTCCCTTTTCTTCTATACTAGCTTCTCTTGGAGGGCACAACTAGGCACCTAAGATAATGGAAGTTCAACCTCATCAGCATGTTGTATTACATGAAATGTGGGCTGGTGGTTATCTGCGACATTAGGGCCGCACTCGGGACACGTTGTACGTAATCAATTAATGATATGAAGCTCGAAAGATATTTTCTTCTATGGCTTTGTGTGGAAGAAGGGCTGCTACGATGTTGACATGATGAAAGCGTCTTGGACAAAGAGAAGGAATGTCTCTGGCACTACAGAATGTTCCGTCAAGCTTGGGGCCTTGTCTCGAAATGACAAGGAATTTTGAAACACAAAGATGGCTCAATGGTATATTATGTATTACCTGGTGCCTCTAGGTGTAGTGTACGTAGCAGGTCGCAGTCGAAATCACCTATCTAATAGGACTTGCACAGATACGTTCGGAGGGCCTATCCTACCATATTCAAATCAGGAAAGTAAAATGTGTCGTAAGCATCTACGATGGTACCATTGCTACGAATGCCAAAGGGAGTTCCATTATAGGCTTGCTTTCACGCTGTGTCTCGAGGTAGAGAACGGCGGGCCCTGTCCAAAACTTACAGATGGACACCCAGTCGTGTTGAACCATGAGACCTGTGATATCTGTAAAGAAGCTAGGCAGGCCGAAGAAATGGTTCAGCGGAACATTTACCGCCAGAGACCCCTGTACTACAATACTGAGAGAAAAGGATGCGTTCTCGAGACTCGATGGTAGGTACTTAGGTGTCTAGCCCTATCTCAATATCCTTTCGTCACCTGTCCCCTTCACGTATGATACTTAGAGGTAGCCAAGTAAGCTGAGCGGCTTCCGTCTTGGAGCGCAGGAACGCAAGAACAGAATATCCCAGGAAGGTGACGGAGGCAGCAAGGCAGACGGAGAAAGGAAAGAGGTTAACAGAACTCAGGCGAGACAGTTCTAGGCATGATACCAAGTTTGCCCCCCTTTTCCATATGGTAACTTAGCAGCATCATCACCCACATAAAGAATATGAGGTCTATAAGTGCAGGGTATTGAGCGTAACAGAAAGTTTTTGAGGTATCTCGCACGAATCCGAGAATCCCTATTCGGTTCAAAGTACATAATAAATATCAAGTACACCCCGCCAAAGCCTTTTGAAGTGATACCAGGCATAATCCTCTAGCGGTTACCAAAATCTCGATATGTACCTAGATAATATAATGGACTACTCGTCCCGTCATTGCTTCCTTTCCAACTCCAAACACCCCTCTTGCAGATGGTGACAAGCGCCAAAGTCTTAGATCCCATAAAGTAATACAAAAATCCCACCAAAACTCCATATATAAAGAAAATATCTTGGTCTGAAGTAGCGGGTGTCACCCCCCAAAAAACCGAGGCCCCTTTCCTGGTCACCTTCATATCATTCGCCTTCACGATCGCCTTCTTCGCTCTGGGAGGGCTGGTATTTTCAGCTGAGTATCTCCTCTCAACTCCTCATCTTCGCTCTGACTACTTCCCATAGTCGTTGATTCCGTAGAGGTACTGCCGGTGCTACCCATTGGCTTGTGTTTGCGCCATGTGGAATAGCTGCTGAACGTAGTGTTGGTTCCGCTGAATTTGCGTATACCCTTACCCCATACCGATTGTGTGTTCTTGAACACCAAATTCTTATTACGTCTAGACTGCGCCACCTGTTGCTTGGCGATGATCAATTCGTATTGCTGCATCATCGTTGGATGATCGATGATTTCTTCCATAGTGAAAGTCGTTCTTTCGACATCTGGAGCACGGGGAATATTCTCAGAATAGTACCTGGCGAGCTCAGCCGCCGGCATCAGCGCACCCCAAATCTCGTAAAAGGGCACCGAGCGAATATCGGATATTTTGAGTGATTGAGCTTCGAGAATCGTGTCCCAGGCAGCTGATATTACGGTGTGGACAGCTCGAGCCTGGTCGGGGTCGACTGACTCTACAGTCGATGGTACACGGAGTTCCCGCTTCGGTGCTGGCAGCGGGATCCTAGACGTAGAATAATTGTCGCTAAGACCCTTTAGATTTATCGGCTCCATCACGAAAGCCGAAGTTAGAAGCGAGATAACTGAGCAGAGCATTTTTAAGACCTCTCCTGCGAAAGATGTAGGCATCCTCTTCTCGCAAAACGTAAGCGACACGTCAACGTTGTCAGATCCTGACACCACGGACTGAACGAAGATATCCGAGTCCTGATGACTAGATTCTGCATAACTTAACTTGCAGTTAGCACTACCAATGGTGAAGTCAATCAGCTTTTCACCCTCGTAATGGTTCTGATGGTAAACGACGGTGCCGAAGCGAGTCCAAGACGGCCAAGATGTGCATTTTTGCACAATGTCAGAAGTCTGCATGTTCTCGTAAGGCACGCTAGCAACGTGCTGGCTCTGGATGCATCGAAAGTATTCGTACGGCGTGATCGGAATATCTGGCAGCCGCGTCCGCACGGGTATAACGTTGCCCACAGGGCCGACAACGTCTGCGATTGGTTGACCGGCGGGAAGATTTAGATTCTTGCCTTCAACAAGCTGCCCGAAGACCACGTCATCAGTGCCGGACAGATTCGAAAGAACAACAGACCACGCCCCCTTGAGAATTGTCTCGAATGGTATGCCTAGATGCTGCAGCGATCCAGCAGGAATTTCCCGGTGCAGAGTTGTCGAATTCAAGTTGATGCCTGCGGGCGAGGGCTGCGATACGATTTGGGTCATCGTTGCATTCGCGAGAAGGGCACGCCAGTATTCGCTCGCCTCATTCGAATATGTGGACTGAGCGGCTCTGACCACTTCACAGAAGCCAGGACGTCCAGCGACCCTGTCGGTATAGCCATAAAATCGACGGAGGTCGCGGATAAGCATGGGCAATGAACGGTCATCAAACTGGGCCCTGGAGAGACGCATCACCAGAATGGAGCACTTCCCGGCATCAAGATGGAAAAACTTGGTGATGGGCCGCCGGAAATCAACTGGCGCTGTCTGATCACTCTTGATGAACTTCGCTGCCGAGTTGCCAAGTCTCCAGCTTTGACACTGGTCCCTTGAAAATTCTGGACGATATGATCGAAGGACAGTTTGGTAGAGTCGGCGGCCATGGCTTACGAATGCTGTCCGGAGTATCGGGTGAACTTTGGTCAGCATGAAGCATGCATTCCGAAGTTGACGCCAATCGAGCAGTCCCGTAATGTTGATTGTCAGGTAGTTGATATTGCTACGACTCTGTAGTATCCCAGATTCGACAAACGTTGCTTGGAGGGACGATGCTTCGGCTACATCTTCAATCAGACTTGTGTCGGATCCAAGCCGTGGCGCGATCGCTTTGCGGACGAATGTGTTTAAGGAACTAGGCTGTTCAAATCTGGTCTCCTGGACAGGCGTAGGTGCTATCTCCATTGAAGCAACGTCCTTGCAGATCTGGGCGAGAGAGACGTCTCGAAGGACATCGATGATGGATATGTCAATGCCTCGCTGTCTACATTCGATAATCAGGTCGTGGGCTAAGACGGCATCGCCACCAAGACTCAAAAACCCATCGCTAGCCTTAATGGAGCTCTTCTCAGTGCCAAGGACTTTGGCAAAAATAGTCCGCATGCCATGCTCAACCTGAGTTAATGGAAGCGGCTTGAAGCTAGTATCCTCAACCTCCTGCGGGTTTGACACCTCGGCTAGTCTGAGAAGTTGCTTCCTGGACAATCCGGCGATCATACGCTGTAGCGCGAGCCTGTCGACCTGTAATGCTGCGGTGAGTGGCATTCGTTTGACGGGTATATATGCAGATGGAACCATATAACTTGGTAAGGCCTCCCGGAGGACCATATCTGCCGTTTTCTTAGAGAGATACAATCTCTCCCTGGTGGTACGGCTGAGCCTCGACAAATCTTCGCTGTCCGGCATTAGACGCTCACCTAACTCAATGAATGCAGCAAGGATCGGAGTAGACTTGGGATCATTGAAGGCAATCGTCTCTACTACCACATCCACGCCTCGACCAAGACACTGCCGAAGCCTCGGCTCGACGTCCGAAAGGCGAAACTTTCTGCCGTCAATTTCTGTCTCCTCGCTGCCGTCTGTAACGAATTCGATCTCGCCCTCTTCGCGGTAACGGACATAGTGCCCCGTCTTCAGCAGGCGACTCCCCGATTTTTGGAGGAGCGATCTCGCGCACACTGTACTTTTGCTAATCCATGTCTTAACGTCGGCGTCGTCAATATTGAATCCGCTCGCAAGCGTTGGCCCACCTATGACTAGCTCGCCTAGGGCCCCAACTGGCATAAGTCGATTATTATCCTCGGGGCTCACGATCCAGAAATTACCGCAGAATGGATTGCCAAAGCACTGCATGGTCTTCGAATGAGTCACCTCTGTCGCGGAGAGTCCCAGGGGACCAGCTTCGGCGAAGCCATACACCAGCAACACCTTGGCCTTACCGGCCCATGGTGCATAGGCGTCAACATCAAGATGCCGTGTGCGGAAGCAGACGACGGCGATATCCGGTAGGTTCTCTGGGTCAAGTTTCCTGGATAAGGTTGGAGTCAAGTACGTCCAATTAATACGCATGCGCCTAGCGGCTCCGGCGAAGTCCGCAATTCTTTCTGAGGCTGATGGCACACAAACACAGCCTCCGTTGACTAAGGTGGTGAATATTTCCGAAAGCGAAACATCGACGCTATACGAAGAAAGCTGCATGACTCTACTGGAAGGGTTCATCAGCAACGTAGGGCCCTGGCCAGCACACGCAGTAGCTAGAGCTCCGTGACTATACGTGATACCTTTAGGGGTCTTAGAAGATCCGGTGCTAAAGAGGATGCAAGCAATCTCGTGGTGCGCAGACTGCGGAAGTGTCAGATTGACAGTCTGTGATAACATAGCTAAAACTGTCTTGTCGTTTACGACAATAGCCTTAGGGCTAGAATCATCTATGTGCTTCCGGACATGATCTGAAACTAGCACGAAATCTGCACTGACTGTCTTGATGATCCAAGCAAACGCCGATGTGACATCAGCATCAACGGGAACCAGAATTGCACCTGCGCTAGAAGTAGTTAGTATTGATTCATGTTCAACGGGTGTCACTGACTTACTGGAGGACCGCCAGCATAGCCACAACAGTCCATCGACTCTTCTCCATGATAACTGGTACGGGGGTTTGAGCCTTTAAACCAGAAGCCAAAAGATGCTTTGCAAGGACCACGGACAGGTTATGAAGGTCGCCGTAAGACAGGTCCCCGTCCCAGGCGCAAACAGCCTGGATTTCCGGATGTAACGCTGCGTGGTCTGCGATCAATTGATGGATATGCTCATTAGAAACGTCGACTTGAGGCATGCTATTCCAGGCCAGTATCCGCTTGTGGTCGCGCACACCGAAAAGATCTACTTCCTTGACTAGACTTCTTGGGGAATCCAATATTGCCTCAATTGCTCTTCCAAAGGCCGAAGCCACAGTAGATGCTTGGTCAGAAGTAAGTATGCGGTATCCGATGTCGACTGTAACGCTCCCGCCGCGGAAATACACATCGACATTGAGATCGTATTCCGATGCTTGTTCAGCCTTGATATGACGGCATTTTGTACTTCCAAGAGAGTCATCCAAGATGTGCTCATATCCGAATGAAAGAGAAGTGTTAAACAGGTGACCTCCCTTGATTTTGAGTTCATGTTCAATTCTTGTTACTGGTACGTGCTGGTGATGCCGCACTTGCCGGCGCTCTTCTTCCGCGTTGAACAGGAGCTGTGTAATAGGCATATCGGAAGGAATGGCAAGCCTGGTTACAGATATAGTTGAAAAGGAACCGACTGAGTCGCTCAAGCCCTCCACGGGAAGATCCCTACCGGAAATGCGGGAACCAAAGCAAATACTATCCGTTCCGGTGTAAGTCCGCAGCAGTAAGCCCCAAGCAACCCGAAGTATGGTAGACATATTAATTGTGTAGCTCTCGGCGAAAGATCTTAGATTCTCACAAGGGATTTTGAGGTTGATGGACTTCGTCTCCCACTCGATGAAGCTCGGTCGTTGTGAAATGAGCGTCGGAAACCGGCATGGTGGGACACCATGTAGATGTTCTCTCCAAAAATCGGTATTGTGGGTTGTTATATCGAGAAATCGCGTATACTCAGATCGCGATATCTCGGGGGCAGAAGAGACTTGTTCATGGAAGTAAGCTTGCTCAAGCTCTCTAAAAAGAATTGTCATGCTAACAACCTGAATCCCTAGTTAGCAACGGGCATAAAACCTTAGACAGTGGAAGAACCTACATCGCATACTGCTTGACTTGCTTCTAATTTTAACAAGGTCTTCCCAGCTATCTGGCAAACGGCGAGTCTATGCCAGGGGGAGCCTTCGCTCAGGGGTAACGGAGGAAGATTGTCAATGGATACCATTGCCTTGTCGACACTGTCACTTTCAAGAAAAAGCATATTGGGAGAGTGAGATCGCAGAATTATCTGGTCGTAAAGTCCGTTCTTCGAAACACTCCGAGAGAAGACGGTCCTTAGCGCTGCGTGTTTCCTTGATACTTGAAGCCAAGCAGCACAGATGCGAGAAACATCACCAGGCCTATCAGACGTATCGAGATCGAAAATAGTTTGCACCTTAGAGCTCCCTTGTATTAGGGACTGGTTGGTAAGAATATTTTGCTGAACTGCCGTTACGGGATAGATGGCATCGATGTTAGACACATCAAGACTGAGACTCGGCAGGATCGATGTATTCAACCGGCCTAGTTCCTCGCTCGTAATGTTCATGTGAGGAACGTCAGATAGAGATAACCCGGGGCTTTCATTTTCCAATCTCCCCGGCGCTTGACGCAGGAGCTTCTCATACCTACGAATCCAAGTATGTATCTGCTCTTGATGCTTGGAATTTTTATGGAAGAGGATTTTGAGTTTCGTTTCGCCTTGGTCGACTAATATCGATACTTCAAATACGGATATACGTCCGACGTCGCGCCCAATATCGGATGTGTTAGATGTCAGCGTTCTACCGGGTACTGGGAGCTGCTCTAGCAGGGTATCATGGCTTTGCGCACTCTGTACCATGCCAGAATAATTAAACATAAGCTCGACAGGGAAATGAGAAGAGGTGGCATCTACCAGATTTCCGGTAAATTGTGAGAGCCCTTTTTTACCATTGGCACGCCGTGAATCCTTTGCACGACTAAGGACGGTCAAAATGTCTTCCGCGGAAGAAGCGTTCACAGCTAATGGAGAGAGCGAGGTAAACCATCCAACAGTTTTTGAGACGTCAAGCTCTGTAGACAAGGCGGTTCGTTCATTTTGCTGATTCCATAGAGCAGGCACTGAACGGTCGTGAAACGCTTGTGCAAATGAAAGGAGAAGGGCAGCAATGAAAACGTCTGCAGGATCAGTTTTGAACCCTCTGCAATTAGCTTCAATCGCCGAGGTGACATCTGCACCGAGTGTAAACCCAGCCGCTATCGTATTACCGTATGTATTAGAAGCAGCGTCAATGCCCCAGTACTCGAGACCTCCTCCTCGGGCGCCGAATGAAGATTCGACTTCCGAAACACGATGTCTGTAGTGACGTGTCCAGTCCTTGAACGAGAGAGTGTGGCCAGATACGAGACAGCCGTTGCTCAGTAGCCCCTCCAGATCTTCCGCGACGGCGCGCCAAGATTTGATATCGACGACAAGGTGATGCGCGACCATATAAAGCATCTGGCATCCGTCATGAGTATGAAAGTGGTGAGCGGCAAAAATCGGACCCGCTTCAATATCGACTATCGCTTGAGCGCCTCCGATTACTTCTTCGACCTCGGCGTTCGTCTTAACCGAATGGTGCGCGAAATGATACGAGGATGGGATATTCGACTCTATATATTGACACCAAGAGTTTCCATTAGGCCGGAACCGACATCTCAGCATGGGATGATGACCGACTATGGCCTCCACCGCGGCTCGGACATCTTCCATGCTCACACTTCGTTTAAGCCGAAAGAATACGCTTTGATTGAACCTGTAATTACCATTACCAACTTTTCGACGCGTATTGTCACAGCCCATGGGCGTATGAAAATATAAACGCTGCATAGGTGAAAGGTCGAAAGCTTCCGTAGTAATACCGCTCGAGTTCCGAGAATGCGACTTGCATGAAATTGCAAGGGCAGCAAGTTGAGTTAATGATTTCGCCTGCATGACGTCCTCTGCGCGAAGGCGAATCCCTTGAGATTCACATTCGACAGCAAATTGCGCCGCAGCTTTCTCATCGCCGCCTAGGCTTGCGAATGACATGTCCATACAGATGCTCGTTTGGTCGACCCGCATCACTGTACTCGCCGCCTTCTGAAGCCGTCTTTCTATTGCACTCGTAGGTTGTTTTAGGTTTTCTTCCGAGTCAATAGACAAGATTTGCCGGTATAGTTCGTCGTTGGCGTTTTGGATCCATGTTTGCAGCTTTCTCCGGTTAATCTCCCCAGTATCGTCAATGGGGATCTTTTCCAAAACTATCCAGACACGAGGGACGAGGGCAGGTGGTACTTGTGACTCGACCGCCTTTCGGATCTTGGGTAGCTGGCTGGTATAGTAAGGGGTCTGTAGCTTGATTTCACAGTCATCTGGTTCCCCCACTGGATAGCTGGTTAGAGTAACGAATGCTACGAGCTGTCCTTCAAACGGCCCGGCCTTCGGTTTGAGCAGGGACGCGCTCGAGACATCGCTATGTAGGGCCACAACTTGTTCGATATGGCTATAATACCTCCGAAATTGCCTTGGTTTGAGTTGTGATTGACCGGTGAACGATCTGCTCGGAGCCTTGGAGGGGATCACTGGAGATTGATGATATTCCGGAACATGGTATTGGAGGTTACCTGCAGGTATCCCTGACCATTCCAATTCCAGTGGGGCGACGTTAATAGGTGAGATCTTGTTCTCAGTTTGTCCAGGAAGGACGAGCGGCGTTATACACGTCTGGAGCTCGGCGATCGTCTTGCAATTCATGATATCCATAGTCTTGATAACTAATCCAGCCTCCATGCATCTTTCTCGGAGTTCCCTGGCCTTCCTGTGATTGCCTCCAAGATCCACAAAGGATTCATCAAAAGATAGTGAGCTGCTGTCAAGGCCGAGAACGTGGGCTACGGTAGCGCTGAAGAGGTTTTCGATCGCGTTACCCGTCGATTTTCTCCATGCAGCAATATCGATAGGGGAGGAGTATACCGAGACCGAACTCGCGGAATCCCTTCGCGTACGGCTCGCACCATCAATAAGCTGTTGAAAGTCACTCCAGCTTGAATATGTTGAGGTCGAGTCGTTCTGGTCTTTTGCAAGTTCATGGAACGGCTGGGGGAGAAAGCTCGCGTCGATGCCCAAGGCGTCAGCCACTGTAGATCTTAGAAATTCTGCAGTCTGCTCCGGCTGTACGGACAAAGTGTCGATTGGTGTGAGATGCCTCCTCTTGGACGTGCTATTTAAATCATTGGGCCGACGGAGGATATCATTTGCCTCGTTACGTTTGTCATCGAGCAGGTCTACTGAGGAGTCGGACGAAGAAAGTACCGAGAAGCCGTCTTCCCTTGAAGCCGCCATAGTCTGAGAGACACCAAGAAAGGGCTTGTGGAAGAGACAGGCAGGCTATAGCTTGACAATGGAGTTGCGAACAGAAGGGAAGAAGGAACTGAGCGTATGCTTCTGTCGTCTCTGTTGCCTCTCTTGTCTCTACTGACGGCCTTCGAATTACTGGCTGCATCAAACCGTGTACGTGGGATATTTCACGCGGGCTCTTTGATCCTTCGAAGGAGGGCATTCGAGCTGGGGCTTGAATGCGTGATGATGCAGTGTAGCGCCAGGGGGTGCGCGAGGCAAGGAAGCAGAGAGGATGAAAGGAAGACAGGACGAAGGAGGAAAGGACACCATCATCATTATCTAGATGTGTCCAGCTAACATGTTTGAACTCATACCTATGGAGCCTCAACGCCACACTGGAATGACATGTTTGGCCAGGCAGTTCCAGATAATCTCTCCATGAACGTGGATACATGTAGAGCATGTAGGATCGGGGCTTTAGACCCCTACAGTAAAAGGAAATGGCGCTCGTGAGCGTACCAGCTTGGTACCCAATCAGAAAATGAGGCCGAACGGACTCATCAATGTGAATGCTCGGTACCTACCGGGTCGCTTGATGAATACGTTGTAATGCTGAGCAGATACTAGCTGTTGGATTTCCCGAAATGGGTTTTGCTGATGAAGGCTGACGCTGATGATGAGTGATAAGCCAACGTATGCTGATCTTTTTGTGGTGTACTGGAAGAAAAGAAATAGTAGTATTACCAGGATAGGTTAGGCTGGTTGAGTCGAGAGGCTGACGGTCAGCATGCGCGACAAGGATTAAGTTATGCGATGAACTAAATTAAGCAGCACCCCCATGTTCCTACTTCCTTTTCTGTCGAGTAGAATGGCGTCAATAAAAACTTGCGCTACCGGTATTTAATTCATTAGGTACATAATATGTCGAGCTTTTTATTTATTTATTTTTCTTTTCTTTTCTCACTGTAATTCCCCAGTCTTTCATACTGGATGATACTTCAAGGTCTTTTTCAATTATGACAGATTTATTGAATTTATCTGGCTTCTTTCGTTGCGATATGGTTTTCAGGATATAAGTAGGTATTATAGGTATGTACCTAGACTACCTAGTAACACATACGTCAACATTGAACATTGAAACCTGTTATGTACCTGTGTACATGTGCCATATGCAGATGTATATGTGTTAGGTACCCTAAGCCATTTGCATTTGCCCAAGCTAAACTCGCTTCTCGACGTTTTTCGAGATCTTCTCTGTTGGAATACGCCGCGAAGGATTCATTCCTACTTACATCATATGTTTATGCCTCCAACTGTTAGAGCAAATATAATGTCTCGAGTGTCCTCAAATGTGTCTCTGCCAAAGGAAAACTTTAGTACAAATCTCGTAAGAGAGGAGAAAAGAGAAGCTGTCACCATGATAATAAACTGAAGCATACGGGTGAATACCCAGGTAGTTAATATACATGTAGGTAATCTTATGTCCATAGGAATTCATCTGTACTCGGACCGGAAAGGCCTCGGTAAGGAAATCTGTTAGAAGGGTTATAAATATATATAGAAAAGCGGCGTATACCATTGTTAGCGACACACGTCAAGCTCTTCTATTAAAAACCTGCCCTTGACAATCCTTCAAGGCTATCCACGCTAGCACGATAGCATACATGATTCCCACCAAAAGCGATCGTGGCTTGTTTTTACCAAAGTTACGTATTTGATGATCACGACCGAGTATAGAGGCACAGGGCGTCGCTCCACCCGACGCCAAAGAAGAAGAGAAAAAAAAAAGGGCTCCTCTCTCGTACGAGACCCGATATTAACCGTATCCTACTCACTTCGAATCCATACTATTATAGCCCGAATGATAAACCCGCGAGTGCAATAGCACAATGATACTTGCCCCTTTTTTAAGGCGTGCACTGCTATTCTCCTAACACAAGTCCATGACCGCGTGGCAGCCTTTAAGATTATCCATCATGTCCTTATAGTTCTACTACCTTGTAAGATCTAGCTAAGTACCTATGCTATCGACAAGGCAGTTACCACGGTGGGAGCCGGCGATGTTGCCTTCGCCCGAGGAAATAAACCGTCTGCTATCTCATTAATCGTATTAGACACTGCCGTAGCTTGGTGTCTCGCCATCTGGAGCAGCTCAGTTGCGAGGCTTTTGCTTTCTTTCATTGTGATCGTCATTGAGAATCTCCTACCATTCCAGAAGTACTGTACAGGTCGGAAATCGTGAAACATGCAAACAGCCATCTCTAGAACCGCATATATAATACAAACACGTCCGACGATGCATATCGACCTATTCCATTGGTAACTCGACGCACAGAGCGCCCGCGTATCCATTGATACTGGCCTAGACAAAGCCTAACTGTCGACTCTCATCCATCTAAGCCTCGAGAAACTTTGACAAAGTCATCGCAGAGTACCCTGTCCGTTTCAGATTCTGGCTCCTAGACGACCACCTCCTCATCGTCGGGGTCTTCAATGCTTGTCCTCCGAGCTGCTTCGTGAGTACTCTTGATCCTTTCACCGTCATCGCCCGTAATCTCACCCGGGTTGTCAGCCTTTTCGGGCGCTTCGCCTTCCTTCGCTTTTTGCTTTTCCTTGTCTTTTGACCCAAAGGGCCAGAGACTGGTGAAGGCGGAAGACTTTTGACTCTGAGAGGGCGGGTGAACCGGGAGAGGCTTCACGATGACTCCGCCCTTGTCGTTGCTCCCATCCTTTTCAACTTCGGGCATTGCAAAGTCCCCAAATTCCTCGTCCTCCTCATCACCTTTAGCTGGTTCATCTTTATCGGAGTCAGAGTCGTCTCTCCCGTCCCCAAATCTTTCCCTGTTCCTTCGTAATGCACCCCTCCACCAGCTACCTCTGGATGGCCCTGCACCCCAAGACTCGCTATTATTATCGTCTTCGCCCATACCATCGTCGCTTTCGTCATCCACGTCGTCTTCTCCATCGGCCTCGAATGGATTGCGCATAATGCTTTCCGCCTCTCTGGCAGACTTGGACTCATCGGATTCTTGGTTGTTTTCGGTTCCGCCCGACTGAGGTGAGGAAGTGGCCACATTTTTCTGATGCATCGCTAGTCTCGCCGCAAGTTGGAGGCGCGCCCGTGAGGGGGGAATATTCAAAGGTGGGGGCGGTGGTGGAGGTGGCGGAACAGAGGGAGGATCCAATGATGATGAAGAGGATGCGTTAAGTGGATCGGTATATGCGCGAAACTATCAAGACATCAATCAGTAAGACACGCCATGCTGTGTTATGCTTGTGGGAGTTGAGTGCCACAGTAGACGCAGCAATAGAAGCCAGGAGCGGCCGCAAGTTCGGGAAGACTCACCTCGCTATTGACGTCCTCTTCGTTGTCTTCCGCATCATCCTCGTCTTCGTCGCTAGAACTACCAAACCCAGACCCTGATAGAAGACCAGAGCTTATGCTGAAGGGGCCCAGGCTGCTCCCGCTACCGTTATCTTGCATTTCCATGTTGTTCCCACTCCCATTCAATCCGGCCTCAGCAAGCGCGTTCGAGCCTCCGCCCTGCCCGCCGCCAAGACCGAGGCTTGACAAGCCCATACCACCGAGACCATTTCCAGTCATCTGCGCCCTGTTGTTCATAGCAACCTCAGGCCGAACACCGCCGAGGATGGCATTATCCCTCTCTCGCGTCTCGGCTAAAGCACCCTCGACGTAGTTGATCCAGTCCTGGCTCATGACGCGATCCAAGACCAGCTCCGATAGAAGTTCCGGCGGATTGCGCTCTGTGAACTTGACAACCTCCTCGGCAATGAGTGTGAGATGGCCCATGTAACCCATGCGGGTTTTGTTCCGAGCTTGTGACTGCTCACTAGCTGTCTGTCCATTGATGATAGCGTTGGTTATATCAGCAGCTTCGAATAGAGAGATGGCTAAGGTAGGATTGTAACCACGATCCATTGGGCCATTGAATACTTGCTGGACAATGTCGTAGACGACATTGTGGAGGAAGTTGTTCCAGGGGTACTTGAAAAAAAAAGACTACAGTCAAATTAGCTTCGTACCTAACATAATAACAATATCGTCTAAGGCCACTCACGAGTATTGTTGGTACCACTTGGTATTCCACAAATTGCATTTTGAGGAAGTCACCGACAACAGGCTTAAGATGTTCGGCATCTCCAGATGGGGCCAATTCAAGTGAATGAGCACCTGTAATTGGCGCTTCACTAGATTGGACATGGGGAACGGCACTGGTGTTTCCGGATTGTGTCTCTTGTCCCCTGTCGGATGAGGTGCCGGACTCACTCTCTGTAGGAACTTCGGTCCCAGCGGACTTATTTACATAGAGTGGAGGAACATCACGTCCGGTTTGGGCGGCTGAACCGGTGGAATTTTCTCTTATCTCTTGAGAGACGGTAGGAGGTTCTTCGGATGCGACTTGCGGCTGTACTGCTTGAACGCCTACTGATGCGGTAGATCCGTCACCCTCGGGTTTATAGCCTGCTACTTGTGCGTGATGACTTTCGAGTGTTGCTTGGAAGGACTGTGATGGCTCTGAATTGGCCGCTGGAGGATGATCCTCGTGTTGTATCGGCTGCTGCATAGATGGGGGCTTTTTCGGTGAGAGGGGCGCTACAACAAGTTCGGGGTTCTCGAACTGCTGCTCGTTGACCTTGCCATCATGGACATTCAGCCTCGGAGAGCTAAGAGGCTCTTCTACGAAGTCATCGTCCTCCCTGTCGAGGAAGGACGAAACCTGCCCGGTGGGGATTTCATCCTCGGCTTTAACAAATTCGTGCGACGTGTCCTCGGTCATCTCGCCCGACGGGGTAACTTCCTCAAACCCGTCGTCGTCGGAAGCGTTTGTGACTTCAAGACGGCGACCGTCGTCCGGAGAGGAATGACGCATCCGCATAGTCAGATCCTCCGATGCCTGTACCTCTTCACCACGATTTGTTGCAAGTCGGCCTTCAGCTCGTAGTCGTTGACGTTCTTCATCTCGCAGAGCGATGACTTGCTCGGAACCAACTTCATTTAGCAACGCCATGTTGCTGCAGTGAAGGAGCTCCGCCATAAGTTCACAGGTCTTAAACCGATCGAAACCTAGAGGCTCGATCTTTTCCCCAAAGGTCGAGTCTAGTCGCTGCTCCTTGGGTGGGGCGTTGAGAATCCGTGACATGAAATCCGGAACGTGATCGGCGAAGAGCCTAAGAAGGGTGCCGAGATAAATAGGGTCGCGGCTAGAGGGCAAGGCGTTCGAATCGGGACCAACATCCGGGTCATAATCGGAGTTGTTCTTTCGGATTACCTCGATGATGATCCCAACTCCGACAGTCAGGGCATTCCCGCCATCAAGCATGTACCCAATGAGCTTCTGGATGCAAGGCTTGGACACTAGTTGGCGCGTAAGCTCATTCGGACCAATGCAAGCCTGCTCATTTTGTGAGGCGTTAGCGGAGACGGTGATTATGGCCTTAATAAAGTCCCCGGCTGACGTCTGTGTGGCATAGTTATGCTCCGGCCCTAGAAACGAGAGCAGCGTCGGCATAACGTCCTTGGTATAAAGCCACTGCATTGGTAAAAGGCATGTTAGTACTTTATCGCGATATGACTAGGACCTCTCAAAACCCGGGACGAACTCACCTCAACTACACCCTGACCATTCTCAGTCCTTTCAAGGCTAATAATCTTGAGTAACAGGTCCATTATCATAGGGCAGTCGACATGGCGTAGCATGTTGGGAACTGCATCATCGAGGGACTTCAATAAAGCCAACATCTCATCCGTTTTCTTGTCAAAGAGAGCCTCGTTTACTTTAGTGAAATAGCTGGCCTGTAGAGGGTCCAGAGGAGATGGGAGTTTCAGGAAGTTCCAGAAGTTACGCAGGAGATGATGACTCTCCATTAGAGCTTCGTAGATAGACCAATTATCAGAAGAAAGGACCTCAGCCGCAACATAGGCATATCTGTTTCGCTTCTTCTCAACTTCATCTTCGTCAGTCCCGTCGCTAGTCGCTCTAGACGAAGCACGTGGACGGCCGAAAGACAGACCCCTAGATTTCCCTTTCTTCTCATCTTCGTTGTTGTCTTCTTCCGGAGCCTCTACAGGTTCAAGCTTTGGCGTGATAACATACTCAAGTAGCTTCTCGAGGACTTTAGGCTCGCGCAAGTATTCGATGAGTTTCGTATTGTGCTGCTTAAGCTCCTGAATCAAGTCGCTCTCATCAAGAAGATCTTCGAGCTGGAAGTCGGGTTTATCAAGAATGGTATCAATAGTCGAAATGTTGGCGTAACCGCCAAATCGCCAGAACATGTCGACTTGTGATTGGGGGGCGGCACCCTAAGTCACTGCGCCGGCTGAGCTACAGCGGCACCGGACTAGTAGGGCTACAGCTGCGGATATTGATATGGATGCGAGTGAAGATCGACGGCGGGCACAGACCGTGAAATTCGGCATACGAGAACGTTCTTCTAAGGAGGCGGTCTTGGTCTGGCCAGATCTCGTTCTAGTCGCGCGCGGGGAAATAAGGGGGGTGCGAATGTAAAATATCGTCACCAGCACAAGTTAAGTGGGCTTCCAAGTGCGGCCAGTTAGGGTAACTTTCTAACCTCTTTTTCCCTCTTTTCGACAGTCGATCGTAACGGAATAGAGTTGTCGGGATGGGTTGGCACCTTGGATATTCGCGCCTCGAACCCCTCGAAAAGAATAGGTACCCAAGCCAATTGCAAAATAAGGAGAATCCAGATTCTGATGTTCGTACGCGAAGGGCAGAGTACAGATGCGAAAAGAAAATAAAGATTAAGGTCAGGCAGTGACCGCGAGGTTCAGTGCTTGTCAAGAAGTGTCAGCCCGACGAAGGTTGAACTCGGAGAGTCGAACGTGGGACCTGAATTCAAGGTTGGCAGCTGGAGGGGATTTGATTGCGGAGGACGTGTAAAGGTGGTGGTGGTACCTGACTGCCTGAGTACCTGAGGTAAGCTACATGCACTAGGTACAGTATATGTTAGTCATCCACTAGAGCAGAAAGTGCATGTGGGCTGTGTGCATGTGGTCAATGTGGTTGCTGCAAGTGATATGTTGGGTGCAATTCAGTCGCAATTGCACACGCTGACACGACAGATGGCATGTGGCGCAGTCAAGGTTTCTCGGGCTGTTCTGTCTCACACCGTCCGTGCAGCCGATTGGACAAGGTGACTGCCCGTCGTAAGTGCACGTACCTAAAAAGTCAGCACCTGCACCTTACATCCTCCTACCATGGATATCATCATATACATGTATGTACCAAAATGGTACCAATATCAACATCAAATATGCACTCCTAATTATTCTTCTTCAAGGGGGCATTTCGTACATATGCATGCCTTGACAAGTATAAAACCCATGAGACTTTCACGCACATCTAATCTCAAACATGTCGTGTATTGCTTGAATAAAAGGTAGAAGATATACCTAAGGAGTCCCTCCTTTCTACTCAAACAGTGGTGAAGGGGATAAAAGGGCAACGTAGCGACACCACGAAGTTGCAGGTTCGGGTTTACTCCCGCGCAAACATATAAACAGCATTGCTGCTAACTTAGAACTTGCAAGGAGCAGCGAGCCTAAGTGACAATGAACTAGCAACCATGCTAGATCGTATATTCAAGTCTTCCAGTATGCACATAGTAGTAGGGTATCTATTTTTCTTCCATATCTAAGTACTATCGTCATCGTCATCATCATCATCATCACCAGCCTCGCATCGTCGACACACCACAGGAGATGATGACAACCTTGGAATTCACAACGCCACCAGATTTCGCCACCAGTTCCCTCGTCGGCTTCACTTCGCTCCATTCCGTCCCATCATGCCGACCTCATTTTGTAACCTCTTTGACACGGCCTTAAATTCGCTCTCTGGGAGTCTCCCAATGCCGCTTCGAAGAACGGCATTTTTGGAGCTTTGCTATGACGATGACGTTCAAGGATAAGCGCCTTAGCCCTTGGCTTCAGATCGCCTTATCCACTCGTGAACGCATGTCCAGTTTTGACACAAGCTCAACCTGCTAGGTGACAGCAGAATCGTGCATGTTCTATATCTTATCTCATACCCCTTTGAGTTTTCAGTTGGCAAAGACTCTCAATTTGCAGTCCACGCATCCAGTCGCAATAACGCATCTGATTTGCACCTCGGGAGTAGCGGCTTTTGTAGCGCCATTCATAGATGCACCGTTCTGTCCTTGGGCTGACCCGTTGGCCGCTGCTTCACGTACAATTCCCGGCGCCCACCTTAGACAAGACACAAAGTGACCATGTACGTCTGCCAGTATTTTCACACACTTTCCCTCCTGTGATAAATCCCAGCATCGCAGTGTCTTGTCGTCGGAAACACTAAGCAGGTATTTCCCGCCTGGGTGAAAGGCCAATGCCCTCACCCAGTTGTCGTGCCCGAGGAGCGTCTTGATGCAGTTACCTCTTACATCCCAGATACGTATCGACTTATCGCGAGACCCTGTCGCCATAAATTCAGCAGTGCTCGATGCTAGCGGCGGTTTCTTGAGTCCGGCAAGAGGGGCAAGATACGGGTAAGTGGATGGCGGGGCCAGACTACAACATTCGACCACATGCTCGTGGCCGACGAGTGTCAACTTGCTTTCAGGATTTGAGAGCGAAATATCCCAGAGGCGGGCAGTTTGGTCGTTGCCAGCAGATAAAATATAGCGACCGTCAGGCGATGGACAGACATCTCTAACCCAGTCTGCATGCCCTCGTATCGTCTTAACGCAATAACCTGTCGATACATCCCATATACGGAGCGTCTTATCCCTAGAGGCCGATACAAGCAGATTGCTAGAGCTCGGCGCGCCTGCTGCACCAGATGGAATGAAACGAACCGCACTGACACTATGGTCATGTCCCGGTAGAGTCCTGATATTTTTGTACTCCTCAGAAGGGTCCCACAACTTGATAGTAAGGTCGCTCGAGCATGATGCTAAAAGGGTTCCTCCTCTTGGGCCGCCAAAATCAACATCCAATACGGCTTTCGTGTGCCCTTTTATTGTCCGCTCTAGCTCCCCTAACTCCCAATCCCATATTTTTATGGTATAGTCCTCAGAGCCGGTGGCTAAGGAGGAAAATATAGGGTGGAAGGCGACACACGTAACAGGACCTCTATGGGATTCCAAGGTATGGCGTGCCGGAGATCGGGGAAGCCAACTACATGGATCTTGGTTTCGCTTGGAGAGTGAAGTGGGTGTCGCATTATCTAATTCCGACTGTAGAGAAGCGGTCTTGGACTCCAAGTCCATGATCTAATATTGACATAACTCATATTAGTAAACCAGACGGCGCCTATTAAGGACAGAACTTTGACTATCGTACCTTCTTCTGTAGTCTAACTACGCTAGTCCATTTCTTCTCGAGAAGACCTTCATATTTCTTAGAAGTAGCAGCGTCAAAGCTATCGCCAAGTTTTAGCTCTTCTCGGAGAGCAGCCGCGGTGTTGGGCAGGTTGTTCGACGACAGGTATGCAATAATAGCTTTATGTCTTCCATTGAAGTCAGCATTTTCTCTTAATTCGACAACTCCTCCAACATATTTAGGATAGATTGGGATCGAGAACATACAGCTCTTCAGCTTGCCGTGAAGTCAAGATTTGGCTCATTTTGTCTGGTTTAGATCGCAAAGGCGCTCATGGGTCAAGTGACGCAAGAACAGCGACAAAGGACGGTGCGAAGTACCGCAATCAATATATCTGCTGAAGCGATAGGCGGTCTGTGGCGAGAGACTGGGGTGACAACAAAGAAAGTAACCACCCCGACACCAGGCGTCAAGAGGATCTCAGAAGACAGCGACAAAGGAGATGAAGGCAACACTAGTGCGGCACTGAACAGTTGCTGTCAGGGACGAGACGTTGCAAAAGCTCAAAGCGGGATTGGGCAGTCGTGTTCACCTAAAATAGGAAGACGCAAGGATTGAACAAAGTCGAGGAATTGCCAGCACAGCTTAGAAGAGGTCGCCGGCAAAAAGAAACCAAAACAAATGGTGTCGGCGAGGGGTGGAAAAGCAGTATCGGTATCGGTATCAGTATCAGTTTCAGTCCCTGTAGAGACTGGAAGAAGGTAGGAGAATCGGTCGGTAGGTATATAGGGTATATAGGGCGGCGATTTATTAGTTGTTTGGCAGGAAGTGTGTGCCTAGATAAGTTTCTGTGGGTTCGTAATTGGGATGCGCCGGAAAGATGTAATTGAAGCTGTCGCCGTTGAAAGAGTACGGAAAATAAAAACACAGACTCAATCAAGTAGATGCAGACAAACGCGGCCAGGGAGACATGGCGGTTGTCCTAGAGAGAAGAATATTATTGGGATGGTCGTCGATCTGTCAGTTCTGCAACAGGAAAGAGAGAAACAATCTAACTCGATGTTGACCTGGACCTGGGTTCTTGATGTGTTCCGGCGATGCATTGACCGGCGTCGGTTTGCACGAACAACAACACATGTGAAGCCACATGGCTTGACGTGGGACAGATGCGCACAAGCCACACCCCTCTTCTACCTACATAAGGTACCTAATCCACATGCAGCCATTGATGTGTACATATTTGTAGTGTACCTACCCGTCTTAACGCACAGTTCCCTGCCGATTTATTAGGGTTATCTCCTTCACATTTCGGCACCTGCATTATGGGGAATCCTTAGAGCCACATATACATAGTACAAAGGATGTATAATGTACATGGAGGTACATACATCGACGTGGCTACGGACTTCAATAAAGACAGATGTATACCTATACATATATGTATGTACCTTTAACACATGCATTCTCATGGAAATTTATAAGAGGTTATACTAACATCCACGAATGCCCTCCAGGCTCATTATCTGTTTTAAAGGTTTGTTATTAATGGACCAAGTGAATGCGGATGTTGTGATGATAAAAGGTCTCCATGGAGTACATTTAAATCTACATATACATGTACCCCAATATCCTGTGGCGTACCTTGCAGCACGCCCCAAGTGAACGAGCGACCGTGCAGTTGCCCTGATGGCAACCCCTTGTCTGAAGGTATGTAACGCCCACTTCTCCACATTTATCAGTGAAGCCAACCAATGATTTAATACGTCCATACCAGTAATGTACCTGTATGCATGTACCAATAAAAATAACAACATTGGACTTGAATTCAGCAAACAAACATCTCGCATCCTGTCGTTATCGGCAACAACCATTCTCTAATCGATTTCAGGTCACTCTGCCTGGTGAACCTCCTAAAGCTCCTATTCCACCCCAGCTGCCCTACCTCCTTAGATACTTTGTGTCGACATTATCTCTCAAAGAGCAAGAGCATCCTCTCGATACTTATCCCGCACATCAATCAATGTTCTGAATACCGCATACCGCATACCGCATACCGCCTGCCACCTACCGCAATACCGCAATACCGATCTACCCCCTCGACAAACATCACGCCTCTAAAGAAATCCCCCGCAAATTCAGTCATAAGCCTACAAGGTTTCCGCATCGAGTGGGAAAGCGTAAACACACGAAATACGGCTGTCGATTGGCTTACATCATAATCTTGTTCCATGAAAGCAATGTATGTTTTATTTCATCTACCTCCATATCACCCAACTCGTTCCTCAGTTTGCGCCTTGTTATACCCTTTTACATTGGGAATTCGTCTGTCTCCCTTCATGTGACCGTGGAAGGTCCCGTACAGCTCAGCTACTACGATAAAGGAAAATCAAACACCACAGGTTGCTGCTTCTACAACGGATCAGGAGTGAGGAAGCACATTCTCCCAACTCAACCCCGTACTCTTTGTTTTCCTTATGTTCCTTACTACCCCTACACAAAATGCGTTTTCGCCTCGCGAAAGAATCAGTCCTATCGAAGCTAATAAGAAAAATAGCCTCGGCTCTATCACCTAATCGCTCTAGGAAAAGGTCGGCCGAACCCTCTTTAGACCACGAGATACATACCGCTCCGTCGCCGGCGTTCCTATCGTTAACAACCGACGGTAATTGTGGTACTATCAACATGGCGGACGGAGAGCCGGACTACAGCTCTCTGCCACTGACAGAGAGATGGGTACACAAAGTGCGTACTATCCTCGGTCTTCCTCGTGTTTCAGTACTAAACGATATACCGTCTACAGGTCTGGAAAGTCCGCAAGCAGGCATATGAAGAAGCCGCAAAGCAATTCGAAGTCACTCCGGACGAATACGATCCCGCTTTTCGCCCTTTCAACCAGGATCCGAGCTTATGGAAGGGGGCGGTTGCAGATTCCAACGTTGCCGCGCAGTCCGACGGCATTGCTGCATTTTGTGCGTTCCTCAAATTTGGTGGAAAAGAATGCTGCGTACGTTCGCGCGGTCAAGTCGTCACTCCTATCGTCGAGAAAGGTCTTATATCCACAAGGCCTGCTACCAAGGCATCCTCGCTTGAGGCGCTATTGTTACTCATTGAACTCGATGTTGCCGGCCCTGTCATCGAGGACATCATCCCAGCCGTATCAGCGAAACAACCCAAAGTCATCGCAGCCGCCCTAGCAGCGCTTACCACTATCTTCCACAACTATGGCTGCAAAGTAGCCGACCCGAAACCAGTTCTAAAGATCCTCCCGAAAGCATTCGGACACGCCGACAAGAATGTACGGGCTGAGGCAACTAATTTAGCAGTTGAGTTCTACCGATGGCTGAGGGACGCGATGAAGCCCATGTTCTGGGGCGATCTAAAACCGACCCAGCAGTCCGATTTAGAAGCTCAATTCGAAAAGATCAAAGCAGAACCGCCGCCAAAACAGGAGCGTCTCTTACGATCTCAACAGGCAGCCATGGCTCGCGCACCACCCCCTGGTGCCGAAGGGGAAGACATGGGCGACGAAAATGGGGCCGACGAGCCGGCCGAGGTCGACGCATTCGACCTTGCAGAGCCCCAGGATGTTTTGTCCAAAGTTCCAGCCAGTTTCCATGATAACCTTTCCTCTTCGAAATGGAAAGACCGCAAAGAGGCTCTTGAGGCACTCTATGCAGTGCTAAACGTACCAAGAATCAAAGATGGCGACTTTGGCGAGATAAACCGCGGCCTAGCCAAGTGCATGAAGGATGCCAACATTGCTGTCGTCACCCAAGCGGCTCAGTGTATCGAGGTACTAGCAAAGGGCCTCCGGAAAAGCTATGGCAAGTACCGGTCGACCGTCATGGCACCAATCATGGAACGCCTAAAGGAGAAGAAGCAGTCCGTCGCGGATGCGCTAGGCGCTGCACTAGATCAAGTGTTTCTGGCCACCAGTCTGTCTGAATGTCTAGAAGACATCCTCTCGTTTCTCGGCCACAAAAATCCGCAGGTCAAAGAGGGAACTATGAAATTTCTTGTTCGTTGTCTCAGAACGACACGGGAGCCTCCCAGCAAACAGGAAGTGGCCAACATCGTTGAAGCTGCGAAGAAACTACTCTCGGAATCAAGTGAGGGCTTGAGGTCCGGCGGTGCTGAGGTTCTAGGTACAATCATGAAAATTATTGGCGAGCGTGCCATGAATCCCCACCTTGAAGGGCTGGACGACATTCGAAAGAACAAAATCAAGGAGTACTTCGACAAGGCTGAGGTCAAGGCCAAGGAAAAGCCCAAACCAGCTCCAGCTCCGGCAGCACGGGGCCCACCTGGTGGTCCGAAGAAGATCGTCGGTGGCGGTGCTAAGAAGGCTCCTGGTGCCACCAAGAAAGTGGCTGCTGCTGCTGCTGCTGCTGCTGCTGCACCTCAACCTGCACCGGATCCCGCTCCTCCTGCGCCGCAGCCGACGTCTCGAGCTGCCCCGGGCAGCAAACTCGGTATGCCCAAGTCTTCTGGCTTGTCCGGGCTAAAAGCACCGCAGAGACGTATTGCCCCCCCGGGCGTCGCCTCCCCTCGAAGAGCTCCAGCCGTTGCAGCCCCGCCGCCCCCACCTCCGGTGGAGGATGAGGAGCCCCCGGTATCACCACCTCCAAAGCCCCGGATTGGGCTCGGACGGGGTGGCCTTGCTGCACGGTCGTTAGCGAAGCCTACTGCCACGCCCGCCACAGCTCCAACGGCCCCCTCGCCACCTCCGTCGAGTGGGCTCACAGCCATAGAGCGTGCCGAGCTCGAGGAGCTACGTGCGGCAAATGAACGACTCACTAAGCAGGTAGACGAGATGCGGCATGAACGGAACAAGCTCATGTCAGAAGTGCAGGAACTCAAGAATCAAAATGCTGGGCTCATTGAGGACCACACAAGAGATGTACTCAGCATCAAGGCTAAAGAGACGCAATTAGTCAGGGCCAGGAGTGATACAGAAGCAGCCGAACAAACTAATGAGAGGCTCCGACGGGAACTAGATCGCCTCAAACGTGCACTTAGTAAGGCTGAGTTGAACGTCTCGAGCGGTGTTGGAAGTCCTGGCATGGCAAGCCCTACTCCCGATGACATGGGCATCTACCGTGACGGTGCAAACTACTCGGGTGCTAGAACCAATAGGATGAGCTTCACTAGCACTTTGTCGGAAGAGAAAGAGAACGGCGACGCACCTCACAACTACCCGAGAAGCAAGTTGAGCCCTGAGCTAAGATACGGCAGCGGATCAAGCGGGAGAGGCAGCCCTGCTCGTGGCTTTAGGAGCTTGCCAGCAGAAGAAGGAGTAGGGCATGGTACAGGATCAACGACAAGTTCGGTTACTGGTGGAACCGGTACCAATGGCGTTGAGAGTTGGAAAAGGGCAGCAGAAGTCACAAGTCAGCTCAAAGCCAGGATAGAGCAGATGAAGGTAGGGTTCAGGAACCCCCATTGTTCAGCTTGGCAAGGATAGCTAATCAACCACAGGCAAGGCAAGGGTTTAACCGACCATGAAGGCGGAGTTATCCAGTGTTGTTGCCATGCGGTGGCGTTATTAAGAGGCGAGAGGCCAAAGGAGGAATCAGGGGGTATGTCTGCTTGATCGAGTGCATTTTCCCGGCGTCGGATTACATACCCCCAGTCTATTTTCGTCTGCCGCTATAGCGTTCAGAAATGTCATGATAATTATGGTTAGACTTGATTGCCCCAGAGTCGAGACTGGGGCGTGAAGCATTTTATACGCATAGGTTAAAAGATGGAAATCTTCGACTTTGTTCGATAATATAGGGGTACAATAATCGACATGCTTAGCCAACATGCCAGCGTAGCATACGATATGACCCGACAAGTAGCGATATTCACGGGAACCGCATGGCCAAGGTAGTCTGGTGAGATTGTCGGCCGTAATAGGCCCTGGCTAAACCTAGTTTCATCTCTGGATTGAGAGGATTAAGGACATTGCAACCACTATAAAATCCATAGCAAAGTCTGTAAGATAGGCATGGCGCTCGTTTTGTCTCCATGGATTCAGAGTTAAGCTTCTACTCTCCAAAATGTCTACCATGCCATATATACCGGGTTTGATTTAGAAATCTGGCACAGTCCATGATAATCAGCGCTGAGGCGATCAGGCGACGAACCATTGCGGACTATAATGACGCCTTAGTCGCGATAATGTATACCGTCCACCCTTTTTAACGCTCAAACATTTAATCTCTACACCTATTTGATCTTCAGGACGGCTTTCCCAAAGTTCTCGCCCTTGAGCATACCAACAAATCCCTCGGCAGCTTTGTCAATACCGTCGGTGATGTGCAGTTTAGCCTTGAAAGATCCATCTGCTAACCACTGCTGAACTTTTTGTTGGTGTTCAGCGAAATAGGCGCCACCAAACTCGGGTTGTCCAACAAGAAATCCTTGCATTGTTATGAGCTTCGGGATGAGCTGAAACAGGCCCTTTACACCATATGTCTGGTCGGGCGGCAGGTTATAACCTGAGATCTGCATATATATTAGCACGCAAGACTACTGCACTTCTTCCCACCATAAGGAGGGAGTAGTTAATCATACCATTCCACAGACGGGGATCCTCCCGTGGGTATTCATGTTATTGAGTGCAGCATCAAGCTGTTCTCCTCCGACGTTTTCAAAATATATATCGACACCGTTTGGCGCAAGGCGCGGAAGTGCGTCGGATGCCGACTCCTTCTTGTAGTTGAAACCACCGTCGAATCCGAGCTCTTTCGTGATGTATTCCAGCTTCTCGTCGGAACCGACGGAGCCAACGACTCTCAATCCTTCTTGCTTGGCAACCTGTCCGACAACCTGGCCAACAGCTCCCGCCGCCGAACTGACGAATATGGTTTCCCCCTTTTTAGGCTTGCCGATTTTATGCAGACCGGAATACGCTGTCAGGCCAGGCATTCCAAGTGGCCCGAGGAACATGCCGAGATCGAGGTTATGTGGGTTCTGGATTTTGCGGACGTGTGCTGCCGCGGGATCTTGAACAATAGCATATTCTGCGATGGGGAGATAGGCGACCACAAGCTCGCCTTCCTTGTAATCTGAGCTGTTCGACTTGAGCACCCGAGCTACGGTGCTATTCGTAATGGGGGAATTAATGTGGAAGGCTGGTGAGTATGACTCGATCTTTGGATCGCGCATCTTACCTCGGAGGTAGGGGTCGAAGGAAGCATAGAGGATCTCAACGAGAAGGCCACCTTCAGGGGCTTCCGCGTCGAGGTCGACCGGCCGATCTTCGACAGCAAGATGCTCACCTGGTACGGGATACCCAGTTGGTATCTTTTTAAAAACGAGCGTCTTGTTCGAAGTCATTGTCGGTTTGCTTGCTTGTCCGTTCTTCGAGTCGTGGGTCCACTGGAAGGTGAAGAGAGTGAAGAGATCGATCTGTGCAGTCTAGTACGAGAAGACGGCCTGTCGTGACAACCCCGGGGGGGCTCTTCTTTTATAAGAAGCTAACGGGTTTAAGTCTGAATTCAAAATCAAAATCCAACCTGCCCAGAAAAGGATGACGTCTTGGTGCGTCAACAATCGCAGCTAAATGAGTCCACCTGGTGACAGCCGAGCGGGTTCTACATGAGGTAGCCCTTGTCTACCTAGACAACACGCCTTTACACACTGACACACCAGATGGTGAACTCAGCAGGTACCCACATACCTAGGCAAGTAGGCCCGTAGGCCTAGGTTAAAATGTGATCGACCATATTAGTTGAATAATAACTTCCGGTACGTCATTTCCGAATCTGTAACATGTCCGACTTTTGCGGGATTTCCGAGTGTATGATTTATAATCTGACTTGCCGATTTCCCTCGCCGTCCGGCTGTCCGGCTGTCCGGCTGTTTTGTTGCATAGAGTGTAAATCGCAGACACTGCTATACGGTCTGGATTCATCGTGACTCGAAACTCTTCTCTTTCCTTCTTTCTCCATCTTTGTTCTCGTAGTTGTGCCGTGGACCGGGCCCACACTTACTTGGACCGGGAAGCAGAAAGGTCTAGAACACGGGCTCAACCGGATACAATCATGCTAATGGCAAATGTACCTGGTCTGTCCTTCCTAGGCCACGGAATAGTCCACGGAATTATGACTGCGGCATTGCTTGGTAATAACCTAGGTCCAATGTCACTTGGGATCTTCCAGGTGATCCAATTGCAGTAAATGTTACTACGATTCATTTTTGGAAGGGTTAACCAAGCTGTAAATCACTTACGGGTACATGTTAGGTACCTAGTTAAATCAATCTTTTAGAAGCCGGAGAGTTGTGTCTGCCCCTCATAATGACACGACATTTTTTCAGTGTTGCTCTATCACTTACATGTGCTGATGTGTAATCCAGTGCTTTAAAGCACCGAGGCTGCTAGGTACGTACATAATTGTAGGTCCACTGGAATGTACATCTTTGAATTATTCGACCACGATTTCAATCAGCCACGCAGCTGCCACGGCACGTGTTCAGTCAAACATAAAACATATTAGGCGGATCTGCCGACAATTATCCAAGCGCGTTCCAGCGTTAGTTCAAAGAGGTCCTATGGTGCAGTGGTTAGCATGGTGCTCTTATACAATCTTGTAGTGAGATATGCATAGGTCGTGGGTTCAATCCCCACTAGGACCATATATTTTTACCGTTCATCTCAAAAATGAATGAGGATGCATGCATATATGAATAAATCCATCGTCTTTTCTTGTCTTTTCTTTTCTTTCCTTTCTTTTTCTTTTCTTTTTCTTTTCCTTCCCCACGGTCTCTAACATATTCGTTTTATGATCCGCGAATTATATAATTCATACTCTGGTACACACCGAACTCATTCACACTGACACATACTCAATTTCAAGTATAAATCACCTATCACATATACTTTCAATATATAAGTACCCATTTCAATCCAATCCAATCCCATCCACAACTCTCCCTGCGTTATACATGTATAGATAACGGCCGTGAAGACATAGACAAACGAACAAAGGCCCACCAGCCAGAAGTCAATCTTCCTCATACGTGATCATTAGTTTCCAGCGGCGTTTACTATCACTGATGTGCACCCGGGGTTTTCGGGAACTTTTCTAGCATTCCGGAAGGTCATTTGACTTCATGTCTGAACTCTTAAGCACGTCTGCGATGATATCGATGGAAACACCAAGAACGTGATTGCTCCCGCTCCCATGCCCGAGCAATACGGCCAATCCGGTCATAATTTAAAAACTACCAGGTACCTATAGTAGGAGATGGATAATCTGCAACTAAGGGTGATGAGCTTGTACTGCTCCTTCAGTTCAGCATCGGGAATGCCTTCTTCAAGGCGCCATTGGAGGAAGAGCTAAGGCAGGAGGAGTAGGTATCTATTTTACATAAAGAGAATATCGCGCTAGGTCGGCGACAAAGGAATCAAAGAGAACCTCAAGATGGTACGCATATTCCTTCCTGCAGCAACTAGTGCAGGGCTCCACTGTATGATAGTTGAACGACCCCAGAGCTATCCCGGCCATACCGACTTCGGTAGCCTCACGTTGCTACTCTCACAGCACATTGCCGGATTGCATATCCGCAGGTCAGAAGGGCAATGCAAATAGTGAATAACATGGAGAGTTCTTTCTTTTCCAGTTTTAGCATGTCTTTAGAGCCAGGATGTCCTAATTCAGGTGACTGGGGAGGTATCGTTCCCGAGACATACCTCAAACTCCTGAACCCCTTTCCTGGAGAAGTAATACCTGACTCTCGTTGTGGCAGTGTCAGCTTAGGAGAGGGCGGTAGTAAGTCGATTCCTCTCCGCTACCTCGCCGACAGTCTCTCTGCCTCGCTCAGACGTCTTCTTCTTATCCTCTGTGAAGTATAGCGATGAAAGGGCGTGCTATAACATTGCGGCTAGCTACCTGTATTAACTACAATAACTACATTTACCTTGTAACGCGGCGGATACTTTGATATTTCTCATGAATGGCAACTTGTTAGGCTCGTGTCAATTATGTCCCCGAGTGGACCTCGCGTGAAACTTGGGGTATATTTTATTGGACAAGATCCCTACCTGGATGAAATGCTTCTAGTTCCCTGCGCATTACAAATAGTAGAATTAATCAGCTGCCATACGTAATGCTAGTGTCAACTTATAGCAACCCCAGCTGTAGTGATACGGATACGGCTCTATATGATGCGTTCAGGTTGCCAGCGCCAACGAACCGAGTGATACTCTCCCTCCATCACAATATCATCGTCATCAAACTAGTCGAGAGTTGGGAGACGCCCACTGCCCACGCCCTCATCATGGCCTGATTATTGATAAAAGAATCGATAAAATGGCAGCGAAAATGAAGGCCCTGGTTACGGTCGAAGGCAAGACCGCAGCTGTCCAAGAAGTAGATATCCTGAAACCTGGCGAAGGCGAAATCCTAGTCAAGGTCCACTATGTCGCCCAGAACCCAACAGACTGGAAGGCCGTGAAGTCGGTGCCTCCAGGGAGAATCATCGGCTGCGACTTCGCCGGCACAGTGGAGGATAGCAATGGCTCTCACTGGCGCGAAGGCCAACGCGTTGCCGGTTTTATGCAAGGGGCATCCATAAATCCGACCAGAGGAGCATTTGCAGAGTACACCGTCGTCGAAGCAAGCCTCGTCTACTCCATTCCCGATGAAATATCTTACCAGGATGCCGCCGTCGTTCCCCTGGCCTTTGCTACTGCTGTGCAAGCAATGTTTGCGAGGTTAAAACTCCCCGAACCGAGCAAGCCGGCCAAGAGCGTCTTCCCTTTTCTCATCAGTGGAGGAACGTCAAGCGTTGGACAGTACGCTATTCAGCTAGCGAAGCTGGCTGGTGCCTTTGTCGTCGCCACAGGGTCGGCTCGAAACCACGAGTTTCTAAAGTCCCTAGGCGCCGATGCCGTGGTCGACTACAAAGATCCCGATTGGCCGGAACAGGTGCGCGAGCTCACTCATGACGGCCTCGAACTTGTATTGGACTGCATATTCGAGAAGGGTACACCGGAGGGTATCGTGAAAGCGCTCTCGCCCACAAAAGGCGGCCATATCGTCGCTATCCTCCCCGTGAATGAAGTAAGAGAGAAGTTAGAGAATAAGAAGATTAAGCTGGAGAGTACCATCGTTTACACCGTCTTCGAGCGCCCGCTGAAGTACGGCGCCTTCGATAACTGCGGAGAGGCAACGCCGCATGACAAGGCTTTGTGGGAAAAGTACCTGGCCCTGCTGCCGGGATTGCTATCTAGCGGCAAGCTCAAGCCCAATAGGGTAAAAGGGCTCGGCGGCATTGACGATATATTGCCCGGTTTCAAGGAGCAGCAACAGGGCAAGGTCAGCGCCGAGAAGCTAGTGTACAAGATTATATGACTTGGTATGGCCTCTTTAGTCTTAGAAACCTTGAATTCCTAATGTAGTAAACACAGGATGTTTCAGTGAGATTGAAACGACGTCAACCTGCCTCGTGTCACTGACGAATCTACGGTATACCCAAGTAACCTGCTTGATGACCATAGCAATGATACTTAGTTTCACCGATCCCCACGTGCTCACACATGCTGATTGGGATGTCCAAGTGTCAGAGGCCTATCATTCGTTCTCTTCCTATCCATGAGGGGACAACTGAAGGTTAGATGCCTAGATGTTCAAGCGGGAGGGCAGCCTTGGTATACAGCCGTAGTAAATCACTAGATTTTTTTCTTTTATTATTACCATTCGGCAATGTCAGTCGGGTTTATCAACCATATCTATTCTATCGGCTTTCATGAACAAACTAAAGTCATAGCTCATGCTTCCTTATCCGTCTGCTTCACTGACGGGAAGGGATTATATGAGCCCCGGTCTGCCCGCAATTTCTGCAGCTTCTCGATCACCTCGTCTAGTAATACTGGCTTACCCCGATCCTGAGTAGACGTGTCGTCTCGGTATCGTACGTTTACTTGCCGGCCCTTCATCTCCTCATCTCCAACAACTAAACCCGAATTCGTTAGCAAGCCACTCTAGCCACAAGAGAGTAGGGTAGAAGGACACCAAGGGAGCGAGATACTCACCGAAGATGAAATTGTACTGCGCTAGCTGTGCACTGCGTATCTTCTTCGGAAGCGTGTTTCCGCTAGTGTCGATATCGACATAGATCTTCTCCTTCTTGAGAATCTCCTTAACCTCCTGAGCGTATGGTACAAATCCCATTCCCACGGGGATAACCATCACTTGCCGCGGGCTCAACCAGAAAGGCCACTTGCCTGCGAAATGTTCGATGAGAATACCTGACCATTTAAATATAAGCAATCCGAATTTACCTTATTCTCGGACGACATTCTTACCCATGAACCTCTCGATAGAGCCCGCCATAGCACGATGAATGATAACCGGGCGAGCGCAGCCAGGACTCAGAGGTTTAATCACCCTTCCCCGTTTAATCCCGCTATCGCCCTTGCCCGGATTTGCTGAATCTGTATTGGTTGGTTGGGCGTTCTTGGCCTTAGCTCCCGTTGCCTCTGCAGCAGACTCATCTTGCTTGGGCTTCGCAGCGTGCAACTCAGCTGTGACGTATTCGAGACCGAAGTCTAGTAGACGTTAGCAACATTAAGTAAGTAGAGCAATGGTGGATTATATTACTCTCGGGGCCCATGAAATCGAGCTGGATTGTAGCGCATTGCCATTCCTGAAGCTACAGTCAGCTCACATATTCAGATCACACAGCAACGCCCAGAACCAGGGTCAGGAATGATTGCTCCCCCACACCCAAGCTGCCGAAGGTGTCAAAAGGAAGACTTACTCGGTTCAAGCAGTCCATAATCTTGATGTCGATCTAATTTAGAGTTAGCAAATTTGCGTATATAGTCGGAATAATTTAAAGAGGGTTACCTTGGGTCCGTAGAAAGCGCCATCACCCTCGTTGAGAGTCCACGGCACACCACCGGGCCCCGCTGCGAATCCATCCAGCGCTTCCTTCAGCATACTTTCGGCCTTATCCCATGTCTCGACCTGACCCATGAATTTATCCGGACGAGTGGACAGCTGAAGCTTAAAGGTGAATCCTAATAGGCCGTACATTTCGGAAAGGAAGTCGAAGAGGTCGGAAATCTCGCTAGTGACTTGGTCGAGTCGGCAGAAGATATGGGCATCATCCTGCTGGAAGCGGCGGACTCGGGTCAAGCCTGACAGGGCACCGGTAGCCTCATTCCGATGGAGGACGCCAAAATCAGCAAGGCGCAAAGGCAGCTGATTGTACACCTTGGGGCTGTGACCAAACATGAGACAATGGGCAGGACAGTTCATGGGCTTCAAACCCCATTTCTCCTTTTCCAAATCTATGACAAACATGTCTTCTTGGTAGTACTCCCAGTGGCCACTCATCTTCCAAAGCTCAGAATTGAAGATGTTAGGGCTAATTACTGTTAAAACAGGTAGTCAATAAACAAGTACTTAGAGTCTCAGAGTTAGACGAACCTTCTTGATAGTCACGCTTGTGATATTGGTCTCTGATATAGGCGAGGAGGGTGTTGTAGATCCTTGTGCCGTGAGGCAGGAAGAAAGTCGAGCCAGGTGACAACTCATGGAACATAAAGAGCTCTTGCTCTTTGCCGAGCTTCCTGTGGTCTCGCTTGGCCGCTTCCTCTAGGAACTTTTTATGCTCCGCCATCTTCTTCTTGTCTGGGAAGGACACCCCGTATATACGCTGGAGGGAGTCATTCTCCTGCGAACCCAACCAGTACGATGCAGAGTTCTTCATGATGGAGAACGCTTCAACGCGGCCTGTATCTGGGACGTGTGGTCCGCGACATAGATCAATCAAGGGACCATTCCGGTACACGGTAGTGGAGGTGCCGTCGGGAATCTTGGTGGAGATGATGTATTGCTTGTATTTGTTGTAGCTGAACATGTCGAGAAGATCCTGCTTGGAAACCTCGAGGCGCTCGAATCGCTGGCGTTCCTTGACGATGTCGGTAACGATTCGCTCCAGAGGGGCCCAGTCGGTTTGCTGGACAGCAGCGCCACCAGGTAGAGCCATCTCATAGTAGAAACCGTCGTCGATGGGAGGGCCAATGCAGAGAGAGCAGCCGAAGCGTCTCTCGCAGGCCTCACCGAGGATGTGGGCTGAGCTGTGCCAAAACACCTGCTTTCCCTGCTCGTCGTCAAAGGTCAACAGTTCGAGTTTGCAGCTGCGCTCCAAAGGTCTGTCCAAGTCCCACAGCTTGTCCTTGTCTCCATCCAGTCGGGCGACGATGGACCGCTTGTACAAGCTATTAGAAACACTCTTGGCAATGTCGCCTGGTGTGGTCTCCCAGCTGGTGCCGATTTTGACGGAACCGTCAGGCAGGGTGATGGTAATCTGCTCGCGGGGTTTCTTAGCGGTATCTTCGTCGTACTGTTTCTTAAGGCGATCGAACAATTCCAGTCGCGTCTTGAGGAAGTCGGGCGGGGGGTTCATCTCGATGGGGCCAGCGCTGGCATCGTCGGCGGCTTTGCTCTTCTTGTCCTTTTTCGGAGGCTTCTGCCCTCCCACCACGACCTTCTTGACATCCCCAGACCCTGCGTCAGCCATGTCGACCCTTACTGTCAGAGTAGCTGCGTTGTGTCTGTGTCTGGCACAAAATGAAGAGGGGAGGTGGGGAAGAAGAAGAGAGGTTGCGAGTTCAATGTTAAGTGAGTCACATCAGAAAACCCGCGATAAGGATTATGTTTTTTTTTTCTCCCTCTTACTCGTACCTACCCGAAGTACACACTTCTCTTGCCAGGTGCAAACCAGGGGTAATAAAATACCTACATGTACATGAATTATTTTAACCCGTCGCATTGCCCCGCTACCCCGCATAAAGTATTTAAATATTACTTTAAGTTTACTTAAAGATTTATTTATTTTAATAAGCTTAAATTATTTATTTTAAAAAAATAAGTTACGTTATTTTAATTATAATTAAAAAGTTTTTTTATTATATTTATAAATTTATAAAATATAATTTTTAAAAAATAATTTAAAGTATTTTTATTAATTTAATTAATTGAAAATATAAAGTATATATTTAATATATTTTTATTTAATTTATTTAATTTTATAATTTTATAATTTACGTATTAAATAATTAAAAAATATTTTATAAATAATAAATAAATAAATAAATAAATAAATAAATAAATAAATAAAAATAAATAAATAAATAAATAAATAAAAATAAATAAATAAATAAATAAATAAATAAATAAATAAATAAATAAATAAATAATATATAAAACTTTTTTATTAATTTATTTTTTATTAATTTATAAACGTTAACTTAATTATTTTTTAATTTAAAAACGTTAAAAGTATAATTAAATATACACGCGTATATTAAAAATCTTTAAAATATACTTTTTATATTTATTTATAACTTAATTATTACGTATTAAATAACTTTAAAAAATATCTTTAAGTAAAATAAATTATATATAAAACTTTTCTTTTTTTAATATTAATTTAAAAATAACGTAAGTATATTATAACTGTTAAAAATAACGGTATTAATTGTTTAATTATTTATTTAAATAAATATTTTAAATAATAATATTATTAAAAGTTAAATTAAAAGCTTTTATTATATAAAAAACTTTAAAAACGTTTACGTAATGTTAAATTATATTTAAATTAATTATTAGCTTTTTTAATATAATTAAATTTTTATATTTATTAAATTAAATAAAAGTAGATTTAATAAAAAGTTAATGAAAAAATAATTAATAATAATAAAAATATTAAATAAAATGCTTTTTATTAAAATATTAATCACGTGGCCTTTATGGCACGTGACTTAAACAGTTAATAAAAAACTTTACGACTTTTTCGAAAAAAAAAGCCATTTAAAAATATAATAATTATTATTTATTAAAATTATTAATATTATAATACGCTTTATTACTTTATTTAACGTTATTAAAGATAAACTTTATTTATTTAACACTTTAAATTACATTTTAAAAATTTATGCCGGGGTTTTAATTAATTAAAAAAAGTGTAGCTTTAAAAAATATAATAATTTTAAACATATAATTTAAGCTTATTAAAATAAAGTAATAAAATTAAAATAAAGTAATAAAATTAAAATAAAGCTTTATTTAAAGCGTTTTAATTAATTTAAATTTTATTATGCTCCGAATTTATAAAGGGGTTAATGAAAGAAATTATTTAATTAATAAGGAAAATAATAAGGAAATTAATAAGAAAACCAATAAGAAAAATGGAAAAATCGTTAATTTAAAAAAAAAGTCTTTTTAAAAAAGATTATTACGTATTAACGTTTTAACGTATAACTTTATAAAATTAAATTAAATAAATTTTAAATAAGGTTTATAAAAAGACTTACTTAATAAGTTAATAAATAAAATTAATTAAAGAAAAAACGGACTTAAAATAATTAAGTTATATATATAAATAATGTTTTTTAATACTTAAAAGCTAATAATTTTACGAGGTTAAACTTAATTAAAGAATGAAATATATTATTAAATAGTTTATATAATTATTTATATAACGATATATAATGTATTACGTTACGATTATTATGGCTGGAGTTATTTAAGTTTAAATTTTAACGATATAAGAAAGGTTATTAAAAATGGTTAAGATTTTCTTAATTTATTTTATAATATTAAAAAATAAAAGCTTTTATATTTATAACCTTTTTACTTATAACTTTACGAAATTAAATTAAAAATTTTTTAAATAAGTTTTATAAAAAGTTTTATATAATTAATTATTTAATAAAATTAATTAAAAAAATAAAACTTAATGTTAAGGTTTTAACCTTTAGCCCTGTTAATATTTAAAGAAAGGCTGCTTATAAATTAACGATAGCTTCATCTTTAATATATTCATACTTTTACTATTATAATTAAACCCCTTCGTTACAATCCGTAACACTTAAAATGGTTAAATTATATAAATAAATATTATTTATTAACGTTTAAAAACGAATATCTTAACACGAGGTCCCCATATTTTAATTTTATTTTAAAAAATTATTATTCCTTTAAAATAAATCGGAAAAATACGTGATTAAAGATATAAATAAATTAATATTAATTAGGAAAGAAATATCATTTTTATTAAATTATAACTTTTTTATTTAATTAATTATAAACTTTTAAACATATTGATTTTTAAAAAAATTTTAACTTTTTAACTTTTTTATTTTAATTTTTTTTAATTTTTTAAAAAAATATTTATAACTTAAATATATTCTTTATATATTAATTACGATTTTTATTATTACGTAATTATATTTCTTTTTATAAGTAAAACGTTAAAATATTAAATGATTAATTTATTTTAAAAAAACTTTTTTTATATTAAATAACTTAATATATAAATTAAGTAAAAATATTTATTTAACTTTATTAAATTTAATATAATCTTATTATTTTAATGATATATTTCTTAATTTTATACGGCGTATATACGTAATGTTATTATTATTTAAAATATTTAAACGTTGATAAAGTATTAAGTTTTATATTACTTACTTTATAATAATAACTTAAAAACTTAAAATAAAAGTAACCTTTTATTTTTATAATTTAATATTTTTACGATAAAAAGCCATATCACCGTTTATTTAAAGCTATTAAAATTAAAATTAAATTAATAATATATTAATATTCGATAAGTTATTAATTTTTAAATAAAAAAGATTAAAATTTAATATTAACATAGCTTTAATAACTTTAATAACTTTAAGTTTATAATAAATATTATAACTTAAATAACTTAAATATTATAAAATAAATTAAGAAAGTTTTCTATATATTTTTAACGGCTTTTTCATACTTTTAAGGTTTAAATTTTAATAATTTTAACGATAATTATTATAACGTTATATAACTTAAACTATTATATTTTTAATTATGTAATGGTTTAATAATATATTATATTACTTTTTATAACTTAATCTTATAAAATTATTTACTTTTAATTATAAAATAATTATTAAAGGTTTTTTATAATATGACTTAAATATAAAATAATTAATAAAGGAATATTACGTAAATATTATTAAAAGTATATATACATGAGGTCCCCGCGCGGCGTGGACACAATAACCCCGAATTTAAAAATAACATAAAAATATTTTCATTTTATATTAAAAAAATCATAATTCCTTTAAAATAAATCGGAAAAATACGTAGTTAAATACATGAATATATTGATATTAATTAAAGAATAATTATCGTTTTTATTAGCTTATAGCTATTTTATTTAATTAATTATAAACCTTTAAACATATTAATTTTTTAAATTTCTTTTTAACTTTTTATTTTTTCTTTTTATTTTTTTATTTTTTTTATTTTATTAAAATACGTATAACCTAAATATATTTTTTATATATTAACTACGATTTTTATTATTACGTAATTATATTTTCTTTCGTAAATAAAACGTTAAAATATTTAATAATTAATTTATTTTAAAGAAAACTTTTACATAATTTATTTTAAAAAAAACCTTTACTTTATATTAAATAACTTAATATATAAATTAAGTAAAGATACTTATTTAATTTTATTAAGTTCGGTATAATCTTATTATTATAATGATATATTCCTTAATTTTATACGGCGTATATACGTAATGTTATTATTATTTAAAATATTTAAACGTTGAAAAAAATCCTAAGTTTTATACCGCTTACCTTATAATAACCCGGAACCTTTTCTTTTCGTAATTCGATATCTTTACGACAAAAGATTATATCACCGTGTTTTTAAAACTATTTTAACTAAAGTTAAGTCCGCTTTATAATGTTATTAATTATTTCTTAATCGGGTAATTATTCGGTAAGTTATTAACTTTTTAACTTTTTAAAAAATAATATTTATTTAAATAACTTAGTTATTTTAAGTCGTCTTTTTTATTAAATATTTTTTAAATAAATACTTTTTTAAAGACTTTTATAAAGCTTATTTAAGAATTATTTAATTTAATTTCGTAAAGTAATAAGTAAAAACGTTTATAAATAATATATATTATACGAGAACTTTTTTTTATAAATTAACAGTTTTTAAGTTTTTAAATTTTTATATTATTTAAATAATTTCCTTATTAATTAATTTATTAAACGGCTTTAATAATTTAAAATTTTCTAAAGTTTTTATATTAATTTTAATATTTTAAATATTAACTTATTTTATAAAAACATTTTTACTTTTTTAAATTTTCTACCTTTTATTTAATATAACCATAACTTTAATTAATCGAAGTTTTCTTTTAATAAAATATAAAGAAAAAAAGAAAGCTTAAATTAAAAAATAAAAAGAAATAAATAAAATAATAAAAATAAATAAGTTAAAAATAAAAAAATATATTTTATAAATTATATTTAATGATAACTTTAAATCTTTAACCCGTTAACTTTTAAATTTAAAGGCTTTTAACTTTTACGGTTTTAGTAATTTTAACGCTTTATTAACATTAACGCTTTAATCGTTTTAAGCTTTAAAAGCTTTAAAATTATGAGATAAATTCTTTTATATATTTTTAAACTTTTAACTTTAATTATTATATCGTAATATATTTTAAATTAAAAGTTTTTTAAGGCTTTAAAATTAAATATTTAAAAGAATCAAAAATAATAATAATAAAAATAAAAAAAAGCAAAATCCCGTCCGAAGTAATTATTTTAATCTTTTAATATTTTTAAATATTTATTTTTTAATTTCTTTTAAATCCTCTTATTTTTTATTTATTATTTTTTTCTTCTTTTGATTTTTTAACTTTTTTACTTTTTTTAATTTATTTTTCTTATTTTTAAAATCACGTATAATGGCTGCTGTGGCTTCAGTAGCTTTAATACTCCAAGGTAAGTTGGGAGAGTTTTATATATTTCTTTAACGGCTTTTCTTATATTTTTAAAGTTTAAACCTTAATAACTTTAGCTATAATAATCGTGGCGTGATATATCTTATATCGTTATGTTAGTAATTTTATAAGCTATTTACTAGTGTTTTTTATTTCCTTTTACGGCTTACTCTAGTTAAGATATCTGCTTTCAAACATTATTAAATAATATTTATTTATATAACTTAACCATTTTAAGTTTATTTTATCTTTAGTTAATTTTATTAAATAGCTAAGTATATAAACCCTTTTAAAAAACTTATCCGGAATTTTTCCGATTTAATTCTGTAAGGTTATAAGTAAAAAAGGTTGTAAATATAAAAGCTTTTATTTTTCAGTATTATAGGGTAAGTTGAGAAAGTTTTAAACATTTTTCCAACGGCTTTTTTATATCTTTAAGGCTTAAACTTTAATAACTTTAACCATAGCTGTCGTGGCACAGTATATCTTAAATCATTATATTAGTAATCACGTAAGTTATTTAATGGTATATTCCATTACTTAATCGGGCTTAGCCCTGTAGAGTTATTTAATTTTTAGTATTTAAAAATAATTTTCCTTTATATATTTCAACCATTTTAAGTCCGTTCTTTTTTTAATTAATTTCGTTAATAAGCTTTTTATGTAAGCTCTTTTATAAAGCTTACCTAAGATTTATCCGATTTTATTCCGTCAAGTTATAAGTAAAAAAGGTTTTCAATAAAAGAAACTATAGGGTAGGTTAAGAGAGTTTTAAACATTTCTCCAACAGCTTTTCTCACACCTTAAAGGCTTAAACCTTAATAACTTTAGTTATAGTAATCGTGGCGTAGTGCATCCTATATCGTTATGTTGGTAATTATATAAGCTATTTAATAATATATTCCATTTCCTAATCGGGCTTAATCTCGTAAAGTTATTGGCTTTTAAGTATTAAAAAACATCATTTATATATATAACTTTACTATTTTAAGTCCGATTTTTTCCTATTAAATTCCATTAATTAAAGGATGACATAAGCATTTTAATAAAGTTCATCCGAAATTTATCCGATATAATTCCGTAAAGTTATATGTGGAAACGTTAATACGTAATAATCTTTTCCGAGGGGACTTTTTTTACGGATTAACGATTTTCAGGCCCCTGTGGCTTTAGTGGCTTTAGTGGCTCCAGTGGCTCGAGGATTACAGGGTAGGTTGGGCGAGTCTTATGTATTTTTTTAATAGCTTTTCTTATATCGTTAAAGTTTAAACTTAAATAACTTCAGCCACAATAGTTGTAGCACAGTACATCTTATATCATTAAATTAGTAATTTTATAAGTTATTTAATGATATATATTATTACGTATTTAAGCTTAACCTCGTAAAGATATTCGCTTTTCAATATTAAAAAATGATATTTATATATATAACTTAACCATTTTAAGGCCGTTTTTTCTCTAATTAATTTTATTAATTAGCTTATTACGTAAGACCTTTTATAAACTTTATCCGGAATTTACCCGGTTTAATTCCGTAAAGTTATACGTTAAAACGTTAATACGTAATAATCTTTTCCGAGGAGACTTTTTTTCCGGAGTTTTGTTTTTCCGGTAATTCCTTATCATTTAATTTCCTTATCAATTAATTTCTTTCACTGACCCCCCTGCTACAAAACCCCCTCATAAATTCGGGGCATAGAAATGATTATTAACGTTTACCTTTTCTACCTTTTTTTAAAGGAGGTATAAGGCTATTTTTTATAAATAAAATAAAAGTATATAAAATTAATCTTAATAAAGACTAGCTTAATATATATTATAAATATATGACTATTTATAATTCCTTAATAAAGTTATCTTTTTCCTTTATATTTTTATTTTTAAAAGTAAAAAGCCGTTATAATTTTATACGTAAATAGTTATAAGTATATATTAAAATATTATAAGGATTATTATAATATATATTTTATATTATAAATTATTATAAATGACTTTATTATATTATAACTTTTTATTTATTAAAAATAAGAATTTTTTAATTTAAGGTATATATAATGAAAATAAGTTATTTTTTTATATTGCCTTAGCTTTTTTTTTAATAACTTTAATTTAAATTATACTTAAAAAAATAACTTTAATATTATAATTAATATTTATCTTTATATATACTAACGTTACTACTACTTTATAATAAACTAAAATAATAATAATTATATAAATTTTAAATATATAATAATAATAAATAAATATTATTATAATTTAAAATAAGAAATAATTATAATTAATATAAATATATCTTTAAAATGCTAACGTTATTAAAATTTAAAGAAATCTTATATTTAAATAAATAAATAATATTTATTATTAAGATAATAAATTAAATAATAAATAATTTTTACGTTAAGCATAAATTATTATTAATTATATTAAAGATTTAATATATAATATAGGTAATCTTTTAATGCGATTATAATAAATTATTAACGCTTAAATTAAATTATAAAAAATATTATAAAAAATTAAAAATAAAGTTACGGAAAAAGAAAAAAAGCAATTAAACGTTATTAAAATATTATGAAAAATTAGAAAAAACGTAATATGAAAGTTATAAAAGGTATTATTAAGGTATTTAATTTAATATTAATAAAGATATAAAATCTTAATAATTTTTTAAATTATATTAAAATTATTAATATATATATATAGTAGATATAAATAATAATAACCTTTTTATTTAATAAATAATTAATAAATAAATAAATAGTTTTAAAAGTAATATAAGATAAACGTTAATATTAATAATAATATTCTTAATATATTAAGTAATAATAATAATAATAATGATAATAATGATAATAATGATATAAGTAATAATAAATAAAATAAACTAATTAAATAAAATAATAAAATTATTATAATATAATGGTTTTTTAACGTTAAAGACGTAAAGATTATTTATATTTTATTTTAATATATTTAAATATAATTAAAGTTAACTTTTATAAATTCTTATTATTATTATAGTTTAATTATTTAATTAAATATTTTTTTATATCTTTTACTTTTATAATTTAAAATAGTTTTAACATTATATATATTATCGTTTATAAATTAAACTTATTATTTTATTAATATCTTATTAAGTTATAAAATAAAAGCATTGTTATTCGCACCACTTATTTTTGCTATTAAGCCTTATTCGCATTACTAATACATCGCTTTCAGCCTTTCTTACGGGATAGCCATTACATTAAAACGCACCTCTAGCTTTAATCAATTATTCCTCATTTAATACTTAATCAATTAAATTGCAATTAAGATAAAAGATAGCCTATTTAATTACGATTTTAACGGTTTAAGTTGCATCATTATACAACCTTTATATCTTAAGATATATAAGGTTAAATATATTAAGAGCTTTACTACACTACCATAATAATTAAAAGGATCATATAATAACCTATAAAAACCTTTTATTTTCAACCTTAAATATCTCGGGATATAATAATCGTATAATGATATAACTTAAACTATTTAAATTATAATTAAAAAGTTTATCCTTTAGTTTAATTATATTTAAATTAAAGACGTTTTAATTTAAAGATAATTAATTAAAGTTAAAAATGCGTTTTAATATAATAGCTACTTCGTAAAAAAGGTTAAAAGCAATATATTAATAATATAAATAAAGCTTAATAGTAAAAATAAATGGTGTAAATAACAATGCTTTAAAATAAAAGGTTTAAAATAATTAATATTAAAAACGTTATATATTTTATATTAAAGAAAAAGCTTAATTTTATAAGTTAAATTATAATACTTAATAATAATTATTATTTTAAAAGGATTAAAGTATTTATTAAATAATTTATAATTAAGTTGTTTTTAATTTATATATTTCATTAATATTAATATAAAATCTTTTTCCTTAAAAGATTTATTAAAATGATTTTTATTATATGATTTTATATATATAATATTAAATATATATAATAAAATTATAACTTAATTATAATCTTTTAATAAAGCTTTTATTTTATTAATTATATCCTTTATTATATTTATTAATAATATAACTATAAAATTAATAAATCCTTTTAATATAAAACTATAATCCCATCCGGAAGATATATTACGTTAAGTCTCGAAGAAATTACTATGTGAAACTGATAAGGAAACTGATAAGTAATTAATGAATAATTGATAAGCTTTTTTAACCAACGATTGGTGGAAAAAGCAGCGCTAGCAGGCGTTAGCGCGGAAGAAATCGCGCTAAATCTCGGATTTTATCCTTTTCCATTTAAAAATTAATAACTTAACGAATAATTGCCTAATCAGGAAATAATTAACACTAATATAAAGCTAACTTAATTCCGGTTCTAATGGTTTAAAATGCACGATGATACGACCTTTTGTCGTAAAGATATTAAATTTTGAAATAAAAAGGTGATTTTTGCTGCAGGCTTCTACAGGGTAGGAGGCGTGAAACTTAACATTCTTTTCAACTTTTAATATTTCAACGTTTTAATAATTTAAATGATAGTAACTTTACGTATATACGTCGTATAAAGTTATAAAATATATCAATATAATACTATTTAAATGGGGGTTTTAATACGATTAATTAATCATTCCTATTAAATTTATTGATTTAATTATTTAATTAAAAAAATATTTTTTACGAAAATAAATTAAAATTAAATAAATATAAATAAATATTTAAAAATAGTAAAAAATTAACATAAATACTCCGGATAGGATTCTGCTTTTTTTACTTCTTTTATTATTATCATTATTCCTTTTTATTCCTTTAAATATTTAATCTTTAATAATTAAAAAAAAACTTGCCTTCTACGAGGAAAAATTTTTCCAGGGCTTTTTTTATTTTTGAAAAATTCCCCGTAACCGAGCCTAAGCGAGGAGTAGGGCCGTAATTTTTTAAAAATAAAAAAAGCCCTGGAAAAAATTTATTTATATATTAATATTTATTTATATATTAATATTTATTTACATATTAATATTTATTTACATATTAATATTTATTTATATATTAAATATATCGATATATTATAAACCTATTTAATTAAAATAAATTTTATTATTTAATTTATTTATTTAAATTTATAAAAAGTTTATAAGTAATATTTTAAACTTTAATTTTATCGTTCCATTTAACCGTTACTTTATAAATAATATGCTATAAATAATTTTTAAATTATGATAAGTTTATTATAAAAGGTTTTCTAAAATTTACTTATAAATAAAAACCCTTTATGTAAGATAATCCCTTATAATAATTTAAATCTCGGAAATATAAAATAATTTTTTTATTAAACTAAAGGCTTATAAATCTATCGAAATAAAAATATAAAAAATATATTTAAAAAAATAATTAACTACCACTAATATATTATCATAAATATAACTTTACACTAATATATTATCGGATAAATTAATAATAAAATCCATAAATATTTTATTACCAAGGTTATTAAGTATTAATAAAAATATTAAAAGTTTATAAGATAAATATATCTTTACTTTAATTTTTTAATAAATTATATATATAATAATATAATATTTAATATTATGTTTTAATATATCTTAATAATAATAATTTATAAAATGTTAAATTATTTTAAAAACCTTTCAATAACCTATAAAAATAATATTATAATAGTTATAAAGAAGCTTTATTTATAATATTTCAGATATATATATTTATTTCTTATATCGTAAGATCTTATCTTAATCTACTTATTAATATTAAGTTATAATAATAATAAATAAATTTAACGTCTTTTTATCTTTAATTATTATTTTAATAAAAGAGTTTTTATAATTATCTTATTATTTTATATTAATAGAATTATCAGGATTAAATCAATAAAATAAACTTTAAAATTTATTTAAAAATCTAAATAATATATTATATCTTTTTATAATACTAATAAACAGTTATAAAATTATATATATTATTTATTTATTAAGATTATTTAATAAAGTAAAATCTACTTTTTAAATATTAAAAGCAAAATTATTAAATTTCTTACTTATAGTATATAAGACTTTTTCGTTATTACGTTATAAGACTTTTTTCTATTTTAAGAATTACTTTTAAAAAATAATAAAACATTATTTTTAACTTTACTCTTCCCTACTTTATTTTTATAATTTAATTATTATAAAATCTTATTAATAAAGTTAAATTTCCTTAATTTATAAATAATTTAAAAATTAAAAATAACTAAATCTTATATCTATCTTACTTATTTATTACTTAACTTCGATTTTAATATAATATATTAAAAATTAAGGTAATTTATTAACACTTTTACAATATATTTTAAATAAAGTAAATAATATTACCATTTTTTAAACACATTTATTATTGCCAACATTTCAACGTTTAATATAATATAATTAATTTTAATATCTTATAACTTCTTTAAAAAAAGCTATTAAATATCATATTAAATTATATAATTAAGATAAAATAACATTTATAACCTATTATAAAATATTTATTTCTACGTGGGTAAGAAGCTATAAGTTATAATATTTTAAAATAAAGACTTTAAAAAAATAATCTTTAAGATATTAAAAAGCTTCTAAACATTTAAATATAAAGATAAAAATTTACTATAATTTTATTTAAAATAAGTTAATAAAAGGCATCATTATTTTTAAATAGCTTTTAATAAAGCGTTTATAAAACCTTATAAAGCCATTAAATATTTAAATATTATAGATATAGCAAGGAATTAGTTATTTTATAATTGTTTTAATTTTATTTAAATTTATTTAAATCTTCTTTAAGATAATAATAAATCTTAAAAAAATAATAGTAATAATATTAAATATATACTTTTATAAGTTTATATAAAGCCCCCACTCTTTAAGATATATAAATATATTACGGATATAATACGTATATAATTTCTCATTAATAAAATAAATAAAGATATTATCTGAATAAATAATATATATAATATCGACCAATTTAATAAAAATATAATTTATATAATTTTAAAACGTAACTAATATATTAATTAATTTAAACGATATTATTAAATACTTAAAATAACTATATTTAATATAAAATATTATCTTTTACTTATCGCTTTTATAAATATATAACTAATAGTATATATCTTTAAGGTTTAATTTAATATACCTTTAAGCGCTTAAAAATCTATTTAATATTTTTTTAATAAAAAGTAAAGTTATATAATCTTTCTTTATAATATAATTTAACATATAATAATTAATATAAAATCATAATTTTCTTTTTAATTTAAGAATAAATAATATTAAAGATTTAATAAGGTTTTTTAAAAGTTATATCTAATCTTATTAAAAAGTCATATAAATATATTTATAAAATATAGTTTATTTTAATTTTGTTAATATATATATTAAATTATAAAAAGGTTATTTCCTTTTTTTAAGGTTAATGCGATAATTTTAATTTTGATATTTTAGAAGAATTAATATTAAAATAATATTAAATATATTTTTAAAGTTTTTATATATTAGTGGTATGATAACGTTTATATTGTTAAGGTTATCTTATATTATAAAATATTGCCTTAGTTTTAATGGATTTTTTTATATTATAACTATAATAAGTATGAATATATGTTATATATCTTATATTATTTATTTTATTATTTTCTTTCTATAAATTAAACTGATATTTTAATTATTTAATTAATAATATTAATAATTAAATTTTAGGTTTAAAATAACGTTAATTTTATAAGCCTATGATAAGTTCAAAGTAATATTATAATTAAAATCTTAATCGATTATTTTAATATCGTTATAAGATTATTAGTAAACCTCTTAAACATTTATAATTTTAATAATAATATATAATTAACTTAAAATATATCTTTTTTTATAAAAGCTATTAATAAATTAACTTAATTTTAAGGTAAATAATTACGTTAAAAAGAAATAACATATATAAATTATTTTATAATTTAATTTAATATTAATTAATACTTTTAATTTTACCTATCGTTTCTTTAATTATAAATATATTATAACTTTAATATATTTACTTAAGGATGTTTTATTTTAAGTAGCTATTTATACCTTAAGTAAAATAATATTCATATTTATTATAGGCTTTTTCATTCCTTAATATTTATTAATTAAGTATCTATAATTCTTATATTTAAAATATATTTCGATATTTTTAAAAAGGTATAAAAATTTTATATTATTATTATTATGGCATTTAAAATTTAAATTTTTTTAATTTTTAATAACTCGCTACAAGGTTAACAAAATTATTATTAATTTAAGTTTCTTCCCTTAATATCTTCCTTTAAAATATTAACGTATTTTTTTAAAATATTAACGTTAACTTAATAAAATAACCTTCAAATTATTTTAAACAATTAAAACTTCATCTTAAAATCCTTATAAATATTTAATATACCGTCCTTAAAATACTCGTTTTAATACTTAATATTAAAAGAAGCTAAAAAATTATTTAGCTTTATATTTTTAATATAAACGTTAAGATCTTTAATTTTAACGTTCTTAAATCTCTTTAAAAAAACGTTAAATAATTTATTAAATTTTTAATAAATATTTTTTAAAGCTATCGTAATATTAAACTTTTATAACTTTATATCTTTAATTAAGCCGTAAAGTTATTATTTTATTTTATTTTATGTTAAATCCTTCTTTAATTTCTTAAACTTACTAAAGAAATAATAATATTATTATTACGTTAAGTTTATTAAATAATTATTAATTAATAATATTTTATCTTTATTAGTTATATAGTTATAAATAATAAAACGCTTATAAAAAGCTTTTAGAAAGGTTATAAGTTCTATTTTAATATTATTTTTATCCCTTTTATAAGAAAGTTTTAACGTAAACTATTTATCTTTTTTAAGATTTTTACTATAAGCTTATTTTATGAAATTATAATTATTAATATTAATATCCTTTTTTTCTTTTAAAGCTTTTATTTTTTCCATTAATTTTCTTTTCTTTTATCTTTATTTTAATATGGTAAGTTTAACTTTAAATTCTTTATAAGATAATTCTTTAAAATCTTTTAATTTTAGGTTTTTATTATTAGTTTAAATATTATTTAAATTAGCATTATTACTTTAATCGTTTAATATTATTTTACTTTTACTATAAAAGGAGGTAAATAAATATTTATAAATAATAGTAAATATAATAAAAATTAAAACTATATTATTTCTTATTAAATAGTTTATATAAATAGGTAAAAAGCGTTAAATTATTAAAAGTTTCTTATAATATAACTAACTTAAATATAAAATAATTAATAAAAAAAATACCATATAAACATTATTAAATATATATATATATAAATGATTATTAACGCTTACTTCCTCCACCCTTTTATAAAAAAAGTATAAAACTACTTTTTATAAATAAAATAAAAGCATATAAAATTAATTTTAATAAAGATTAGCCTAATATACGTTATAAATATATAATTATTTATAATCCCTTAATAATAATAATATTTATTTATAAAATTTTTCCGAGGCTTTTTTTATTTTTAAAAAATTACGGCCCTACTCCTCGCTTAGGCTTGGTTACGGGGAATTTTTCAAAAATAAAAAAAGCCTCGGAAAAATTTTTCCTCGCAGAAGGCAAGTTTTTTTTAATTATTAAAGATTAAATATTTAAAAGAATAAAAAGGAATAATAATAATAAAGAAAGTAAAAAAAAGCAGAATCTTATCCGGAGCTATAACGTTAATTTTTAAGTATTTTTAAGTATTTTTAAATATTTTTAAGTATTTTTAAATATTTTTAAGTATTTTTAAATATTTTTAAGTATTTTTAAATATTTTTAAGTATTTTCTTTAATTTTCTTTGAATTTTTTAAATTTATTTATTAAAGAAAAGCTTTCTTTATATTAAATAGCTTAATAAATAAAAATATTAATAATACTTATTAAATATTAATAATACTTATTAAATATTAATAATACTTATTAAATATTAATAATACTTATTAAATATTAATAATACTTATTAAATATTATTAAAGCCTTTATAATAATAGCATTATAACGATATATTACTTTATTTTATCTAACGTATATACGTAAAGCTATGATTATTTGAAATATTAAATATTAAAAGTCGAAAAAAATGCTAAGTTTTATACTACCTATCTTATAGTAATCTGGAAACTTCTAATAAAAGTAACCTTTTATTTTTAAAATTTAATATCTTTACAATAAAAGGTCGTATTATCGTGCATCCAGAACCATTAAAACCGGAATTAAGTTAGCTTCATATTAGTGTTAATTATTTCCTGATTAAGCAATTATTCGTCGAGTTATTAATTTTTAAATGGAAAAGGATAAAATCTGAGATTTAGCGCGATTTATCGGCGCTAGCAGCCTCTAGCGCCATCTTCTCAACTAATCGCTGGAAAGAAAAGCTTATTAATTACTTATTAATTACTTATCAGTTTCCTTATCAGTTTTACATAGTAATTTCTAAAAGTTTCAGCGCAATATATCCTTTAAATGGGATAATTTAATTATTTTAAGTCTGTTTTTCTTTAATTGATTTTATTAAATAATTAATTATATAAATAGTTTTATAAAATTTATTTAAGATTTTTTTAATTTTATTTCGTAAATTAATAAAAAAACGTTAATAAGTAATATGTTTTAATAATAAATTGTTTTCGAATTAACGTCTTTTAAATTTTTTATTATTTAGTTTACTTATTAATTAAATAATTTATTTTATAAATATTTTTATTATAAAATACTTTTATAAATTTAACCTTAATTATTTTTATTTTTATTTTAATAAATAGTTAAAAAAAACTTAAATAATAAAGAATAAAAAAGTAAAAGTAAATAATAAATATAAATAAGTTAAAATAAAAGAAATATATTTTATAATCTTTATTTAATTTTAACTTTAAATCTTTAATCTATTTATGCTTTAAATTTATAAGGAGGTTTTATAGCAAAGGGGTTAATAAAAGAAATTAATTAATAAGGAAATTAAATGATAAAAAACTATCGAAAAAATAAAAATCCATAAAAAAATCCCCTTGAAAAAAAATTATTACGTATTAACGTTTTAACGTATAACTTTACAAAATTAAATCAAATAAATTCCAAATTAACTTTATAAAAAGCCTTACGTAATTAACTAATTAACAAAATTAACTAAAGAAAAAACAGACTTAAAATAATTAAATAATACATATAAACATTATTTTTTAATACTTAAAAGTAAATAACTTTACAAGATTAAGCTTAAATAAATAATAATATATATCATTAAATAACTCATAAAATTAATAATTTAATAATATAAAATACACCATACTATAATTATTATAGCTAAAATTATTTAAGTTTAAACTTTAACGATATAAAAAAAGCTATTAAAGAAATATATAAAACTCTCTTAACTTACCTTATAATCTTTAAGCCACTAAAGCCACAAAAGCCACAGCAGCCATAGAAGGATTAAAACCACTATAGCCATAAAATCCTTAAAATTTCCACGCTAATCTTTAAATTTTATCTTTTTCCATTTAAAAATTAATAACTTAATAAATAAATGCTTAATTAAGAAGTAATTAACGCCATTATAAAAATAACTTAATTCTAGTTTTAATAATTTTAAATACACGATAATACAACCATTTATCGTAAAGATATAAAATGTTAAAATAAAAAGGTAATTTTTACTATAAACTTTTATAAGATAAGAAACGTAAAACTTAACATTTTTTCCAACTTTTAATATTTCAACCTTTTAATATTTTAAATAATAATAACTTTACGTATATACGTTATATAAAGTTATAATATATATTAATATAATATCAATTAAATAATAATTTTAATAAAATCAACTAGGCATTTATATAAAATTTATTTATTAAGTTATTTATATAAAAAAAAGATTTTTTTTTTAAAAAAAAATTAAATTTATAAAGAAGATTTATAATAAAAACATTTAATAAATTAATTAACAATAGAATTATTTCAATAATAAAAGAAATAAAAAACCTATTAATTTATAAAAAGGCTTCACGTAAAAACATTATATATTAATATACTTTAAATTTAATAAAAAGATTTTATAATAAAAAGATTAATAAAAGAAATTATTTAATTAATAAAGAAAATAATAAAGAAATTAATAAAAAAACTAATAATAAAAACGGAAAAACCGTTAATCCGGAAAAAAAGTCTTCGAAAAAGATTATTACGTATTAACATTTCAACATATAACTTTACAAAATTTTAATCAGATAAGTTTAAAATAAAATTTATAAAAAGCCTTATAAAATAAGGTAATTAATAAAATTAATTAAAGAAAAAACAGACTTATAATAATTAAATTATATATATAAATAATGTTCCTTAATACTTAAAAACTAATAACTTTATAAGATTAAACCCGATTAAGAAATTAATAATATTATTAAATAACTTAAATAATCACTTATATAACGATAAACGATACACCACGCCACACCTACTATAGCTAAGATTATTTAAGTTTAAACTTTAACGATATAAAAAAAGCCGTTAAAAAAATATTTAACTTTCCTAACCTACCTTATAATACTAAAAAATAAAAGCTTTTTTATTTACAACCGTTTTTACTTATAACCTTATAAAATTAAATCGGAAAAATCCCAAATAAATTTTATAAAAAGGTTTATATAATTAACGATTTAATAAAATTGATTAAAGAAAAAATAAACTTAAAATAATTAAATTATATAAATAAACATTATTCATTAACATTTAAAAGCAAATATCTCGACAAGGTTAAGCTATAAAAGGAAATAAAAAATATCATTAAATAACTTATAAAAATATTAATATAATAATATAAAATACACCACGCCACGATTATTATAGCTAAAATTATTAAGGTTTAAACTTTTACGATATAAAAAAAGCCATTAAAAATACATAAAACTTTCCTAACTTACCTTATAATATTTTTAATATAATAACGTTTTTACTTATAACTTTATAAAATAAAATCAGATAAATCCTAAATAAGCTTTATTGGTATATATCAAAGCCTTAATTAATCATGTGGCCAGTGGGCCCTTACGAGGTTATTTAGTAGCCTTGTCTTACAACCACAACCACATTAATCAATTTAACTTCTTTTACAATAATACTTAGGAATACCCTTACCTTTTGTATAGCTGTACGGCTTTTGTATTAATGTATCTTATCCATCCAACATTAATCAGTAATTAATAAATAAGTCGATCATAGAGTAGTAAGGAGTTCATTTAAGAAAATATTACAGCTTTTCGTTATAACGCTTAGATAAAAAGAGGTAAGGTATAGAAAAGGATTTAAAACGTATTAAAGCAAATAAATACTTTAAAGTCACCTACGCTACTTAAAAACTTTAAAGTTGATTAAGTTATCTAAAGGTTTTTACATCTATCACGCACCTTAAAAGTTTTAAAGCAATTAAGTTGCCCATAAAATATCCATTATCGCCATTAACCGATAACACCTCTTACGATTACTATAACCAGATAGTTATATACCTAAAAGCCGACCCTTTTTATTAAGCTAGTCGTAATTAAGCTTAATTCCAAAACAATTAAATCGCCTATAAAATTATTATCATCGCTATCGTCAGTTATATACTTAATAAGACAGTTAAAATTAAAAGCCGACCTTTTTATTAAGTTAATCGTAATTAAGCTTAATTCTAAAACAATTAAATCGCCTATAAAATTACTATCATCATACTTAACAGCTGATAATATCCCTTGTAATTAAGCCTATTATAATTAAAAATTTTAAAGCGATTAAGTTGCTTATAGAATATACTTAACGATATAACCACGGGAATTTTAAAGCGATTAAGTCGCTTATAAAATACTTATTATTATTATTAACCGATAATACCTTTTACGATTATTACAACTAGATAGCCGTATACTTAAAAGCTAACCTTTTTATTAGGTTAATTATAATTAAGCTTAATTTTAAAACGATTAAGTTGCTTATAAAATCCCCATCATTGCTAACACCTTTTATAATCAAGCCTGTTATAACTAGAAATTCTAAAGCGATTAAGTTGCCCACAAAATACACCTAACAATATAACCACCTACCTAAAAACCGACAACACCTTTTACAATCAAGCCTATTATAATTAAACAGCCATATTAAAAGCTAACCCTTTTATTAAGCCAGTCGTATTTAAGCTTATTATCACCAAAGCCGATAATACCTCTCACAATCAAAGCTTACTATAACCAAGAATTTTAAAGTAATTAAGTCGCCTATAAAATCTTTATCGTCAAGCCTATTATAATTAAACAGCCACGTAAATTTTAAAGCGATTAAGTCGCCCATAAAATCACCATCGTCCAGCTACACACCTAACAATACAACTATCCCTTTCAAGAAATGAATTCCAAAGTAATTAAATCGCCCACAAAATCCCCATTATCGAGCTACACACTTAACGATACAACTATCTCTTATTAATCGCAATCCGATACCCTAACCACCTAACAACACAACTATCAATACACCTTTTAATACACCTCTTAATATACCTAACAACTACCGATACAACTATTAATACTCCTCTCGATACACCTTAACAATACAATTAACGATACGATTATCGATACTTCTCTTGATACATAGCTGTTGATATAACCGATACAACTTCCCAATAAATAAGTAATAAGGTTACCCTATACGCATTTAATATAAGGCTTATATCTACCTAATCTAAAGCTTACATATGTTTTAATATAAGGCTTTATAATAAGGCTCTACTATACAAGCTTAAGCTACTAAAAGAAAAAAGCTGCCAGCAATCCATTACTCCAACTATTACTACAGCTATTACCCCAGCTATTACTCTAGTTACTACAATTTAATATAAAGATAAGATAATAAGGAAGGATAAGAAAGATATAAATATAGATTAACAGTAGTAACAACGTTTAATACCTATAAATAGCATCGAAGAGGTAAAGGAGAAGGCAAAGGAGAAAATAAAAGAGAAAAGAAAAGTTACTAATATTGATATATATTAAAGCCTTAATTAGTCATATAGCCAGTAGGCCCTTACGAGGTTATTTAGTAGCCTTGTCCTATAATCATAACTACATCAATCAATTTAACTTCTTTTACAATAACACTTGGGAATACCCTCACCTTTTATACAGCTATACAGCTTTTATACTAATGCACCTTATCCATCCAACAAGCTTTACAAAAAAGCTTATAAAATAAACTTAATAAAGATATTAATTAGAAAAAAAATAACTTAAAATAATTAAAATATATTAAAAAAGAATATTTTTTTTATACTTAAAAGCAAATAAATCTACAAGGCTAAGCTTAATTAAGTAATAAAATATATCATTAAATAGCTTACGTAATTACCTATATAACGATTTATAATTCATTACGCCACTTTTATTATAGCTAAAGTTATTTAAGTTTAAACTTTAACGGTATAAGAAAAGCCGTTAAAAAAATATATAAGACTTTCCTAACTTACCTTATAGTCCTCGAGCCATTAGAGCCACTAAAGCCACTAAAGCCACAACAACTATAAAGGCCTTAAAGCCACTAAAGCCACAAATTCTTTAAAATTTCCACGCTAATCTTCAGATTTTATCCTTTTCCATTTAAAAATTAATAACTTAACAGATAATTACCCGATTAAGAAATAATTAACGCCATTATAAAGTTAACTTAATTACGGTTTTAATAGTCCCAGTTCCACAATAATATAACCATTCGTCGTAAAGATATTAAATATTAAAAAAAAGGTAATTTTTAATACAAGCTTCTACAAGATAAAACGTATAAAACTTAGGAATTTTTTTCAACTTTTTATATTTCAACCTTTTAATAATTTAAATAATAATAACTTTACATATATACATCGTATAAAAATATAATATATATTAAAATAATATTATTTAAATAGCAATATTAATATACTTAAATAAATATTTCTATTAAATTCATCTATTAAATAATTTAATTAAAAAGAAAAAACCTTTAAAAGAAAAGTAGAAATATAACATAAAAATTAAATATAAATAAATAAATATCCCACATAAAAATATTATATATTAATATTTTTATTTATAATATAAGTTTACTTTAAATTTATAAAAACATTTTATAATAAAAAGGTTAAATTAAAAAACGAAATTAAATAATAAAAAAAGCGTAAAAACCGTTAATCCATAAGAAAAGTTTCCTTAAAAAGATTATTATATATTAATTTTTTTTATATAACTTTACAAAATTAAATTAAATAAATCTCAGATAAACTTTATAAAAATAATTAAGTTTTAATTTAATTAATAAAACTTCTTAAAAAAACTAAACTTAAAATAATTAAAGTATATATATAAATATTATTTTTAATACTTAAAAATAAATAACTTTAAAAGGTTAAACTTAATTAAAATTAATATATATTATTAAATAACTTATATAATTATTTATATAATAATATAAGATATATTACGCTATAATAATAATAACTAAAGTTATTAAGGTTTAAACTTTAACGATATAAAAAAAATTATTAAAAAAATATATAAAACTTTTTTAACTTACTTTATAAATTTTTTTTCATTTAATAACGTTTTTACTTATAACTTAACGAAATAAAATTAAAAAATTCTGTATTAACTTTATAAAAAAGCTTATATAAATCTTTATTTAATAAGATCAATTAAAAGAAAAACAGACTTAAAATAATTAAGTTATATATATAAATATTACTTTTTTATTATTTAAAAATAAATAACCTTACAAAATTAAGCTTAAATAAAAAATAATTTATACCATTAAATAACTTACATAATAATTAATATAAACATATAAGATATATCACGCTACCACTTTTATAATTAAAATTATTAAAGTTTAAATCTTAAAAATATAAAAAAAACCGTTAAAATACATAAAACTTTCTTAACTTACTTTATAATATTAAAGCCATTAAAACTATAATAATTATAAAAGCCTTAAAATTATTAAAGTTATAGATTTCTTAAAATTTCCACGTTAATTTTTAAATTCTTTTCTCTTTTATTTAAAAATTTATAACTTAACAAATAATTATCCAATTAAGGAATAATCAATGCCATTAAATACTTAACTTAGTTCTCATTTTAATAGTTTTAAATACATAATAATACGGCCATTCCTTATAAAGATATTAAACTTTAAAAAAAAGATAATTTTTACTACAAATTTTTATAAGGTAAGAAATATAAAACTAAACATTTTTTTAAACTTTTAATACTTCAACCCTTTAATATTTTAAATAATAATAACGTTACGTATATACATCATATAAAGTCATAATAAAAATTAATATAATATTAATTAAATAACGATTTTAATATATTTAATTATATATTTTTATAAAATTTATTTATTAAGTTATATAATTTAAAAATAAAATTTTTCTTTTAAAAAATAAAAATATCGTAAATTTGTATATAAGTTTTATAATTAAAAGGTTTAAAAAATTAATTGATAAAGAAAATATTTAAATAAAAAAACAAGAAACGGTTAATTTATAAAAAAAACTTCGTATAAAAATATTATATATTAATATTTTTACTTATAACCTTATAAACTTATATTAAATATATTTTAAATATTTATATAATTAATAAAAAAATTAAGTTTAAAATAATTAAAATATTATAATCATTAAAGTTATAAAAATTAAAAGCTTCAACTTTTTAAAGTTAATATTAAATTAAATAAAAATATTAAAAACAAACAGATTAAACATTTAAAGTTATAATTAAATAAAAATTATAAAATATATATCCTTTTATTTTTAACTTTTTTATATTTATTATTTAAATTTTCTTTCTTTTTATTATTTATTAAAACAAAACTAAAATTAATTAAAGTTAAAATAATATTAAATATATAAAACATAAACCTTAAGAAAAATAAAGAAAATTAAAAAAAAATAAATATTTAAAATATTAAAATTAATATAAACGCTTTAAATAAAATAAAGATTATTAATATTTGATATGTATAAAAGTACTTTATAAGAAAAAGATTTATAAAATAAAGTATTTAATTAATAAATAAATTAAATAATTAAAAATAGAAAAAACGTTAATTTAAAAAATATTTATTACTAAAAAATAATACTTATTAACGTTTTTTTATTAATTTACAAAATTAAATCGAAAACATCTTAAATAAACTTTATAAAACCACCTATATAATTAATTAAAGAAAAAAAGACTTAAAATAGTTAAATTATATAAAAAACATTATTATTTTATAGTTAAAAGTAAATAACTTTATAAGGTTAAACCATAAAAAGTAATATAATATATTATTTAATAACTTACGTAATTTTAAAAATAATAATTTAAAATATATTATGTTATAATAATTATAATAAAAGTTATTAAAGTTTAACTTATAAAAATATAAAAAAGCCGTTAAAATATATATAAAACTTTCTTAACTTATTTTATAATATTTAAGTTACTTAAATTAAATAATTATTAAAGATTTAAAATTATTAAAATTATAAAAGCTACGATGATATTAAACTTTCTATATTAATTTTTTTAAAAAAAGAAAATTAATAACTTATTAAATAATTATCCAATTAAAAAAAATTATACCATTATAAAGTTAAGTTTATTTTAGCTTTAATAATTTTAAATATACGGTAGTACAACCTTCCGTCGTAAAAATATTAAATTATAAAAAAAAAGTTATTTTCCTTATAAATTTTTAAAATATTATAAAGTAAATAATATAAAACTTAACATTTTTTTAACGTTTAAATATTTTAAATAATAATAACATTACATATACACACCGTATAAAATTAAAAAATATATCATTATAATAATAAGATTATACCAAATTTAATAAAGTTAAATTAATATTTTTACTTTATTTATATATTAAGTTATTTAATATAAAATAAAAATTTTCTTTTAAATAAATTACTTATTAAATATTTTAATGTTTTATTTATAAAAGGAAATATAATTACGTAAAAATAAAAATCGTAATTAATATATAAAAATAAATATTTAAGTTATACGTATTTTTTAAAAAAAATAAAATGATTAAAAAAGAAATTAATAAAAATTAATATGTTTAAAAATTTATAATTATTTAAATAAAAAAGCTATAAGCTTATAGAAACGATAATAATTCTTTAATTAATATTAATATATTTATATATTTAACTACGTATTTTTACGATTTACTTTAAAGAAAGTATAATTTTTTAATATAAAATAAAAATATTTTTATATTATTTTTAAATTCGGAGTTATTATATCCACGCCGCGCGGGGACCTCGTGTTTTTAATATGTTTATTTAGTTTAATATTAATTTTAAAACGTTAAAGCCTTTAATTTTTATACCTTTGATAACTATAATATTTTAATTATTTTAAACTAAATTTTTTTCTATTAATTATATAAATATTTAAAATATATTTAATATAAGCTTATACGGTTATAAGTAAAAAAATTAATATATAATATTTTTATACGAAGTTTTTTTATAAATTAACCGTTTCTTGTTTTTTTATTTAAATATTTTCTTTATTAATTAATTTTTTAAACCTTTTAATTATAAAACTTATATATAAATTTACATATATAACCTTTTAGTTATAAAACTTATACATAAATTTACAACATTTTTGTTTTTTTAAAAAAAACCTTTATTTAAAATTACATAACTTAATGCCCCGAATTTATGAAGGGGTTTTATAGCAAAGGGGTTAATGAAAGAAATTAATTATTTAATTAATAAGGTAATTAATAAGGTAAATGATAAAAAAAGGAAATATGTTATCAGGCAACGCCTATTAATCTTTATCTTAAATTAAGATTAATTTTAAATAAATATATTTGATTAATTTTATTATATTTATAAAAAAGTTTTATATAATAAAAAAGTAATAATTTAGAAGCGCTTTTTAAAGAGAATTAAATGATACTAATTATATTACGATAAAATATTTTATTATTAAAATATATGATATTATATAATTATATTATTTATTATTATATAATTTATATAAAAATAACTTTTTTAATTAAAAATTTATTTATTAATTTTATTATTTATTTTTTAATCTTTTATAACCTTTTATAATTAATTTATTTAATTTAATAAGTTATTTTATCCTTTTATTTATTTTAAAAAGAAGCTATAATTTTAACCATATATTATTATTTATAAGAAAAAAAATATAAACTATTAAGGCTAATAATATGAAAAAGTTAAATGTAAGTTGATATAAAGTTAACTCTTTTATATATAAAAATTTTTAATATTAAATTAATATAAGTTTTAAATATTATTTACCTTTAAACCTTAAAATTTATAATAATAAATATAAATATTAATATAAAGTTAGATTGTATAAATAGGTATGTAATTAATTATAAAATATTAATTCTTTTTAAAGAAATTAAATAATAAACTTTTTTTTAAATTAAATAAATTAAAAAATTTTATTATCTTTAATAATAAGAATATAACTTTTAAAGGCTTTATATAAATTATAATAATATTATTTATCTTATATAAACATAAATTATTATTAAATATAAACCTTTTTATAATATATTTAATGACGTTTATAATTTTAAGCCTTTAATGAAGGTTTTTTATAAATATAATAGGTATATTTTTAATGAATATTAAATAAGATAAGATATAAATTATAAAATTATCCATTATTTTAAAAACTTTTTTTAAAACTTTTTATTTATAAGATGTTTTTGTTTTTAAAATATATAAAGATAAAAAAATATAAACCTTTTATTTTTAAATTTTAATAAAAAAATAATAGCTTAAAGGTTAATTAAATATTTAAAGGTATTTAAAAAAGTAATAATTTTAATATGTTTATTAAGAATAATATCTTATAATTATATAAATTATATATTTAAAAGATTAAGATTTTCCAAGGTTTACTCTTTATTCTTTAATTAATGTAGTAATATAAAATAAACTAAATTTATAATTTATATTTATTAATTTAAAATAATAATTAAAATAAATTTTGATTATAATTAATATCTTAATATATGATTTTATTATTTAAGTTAAACTTTTTATTTATTTTTATTAATTTCTTTATAATTATTACCTTATGAAGATATAATGAAAATATACCTTTAATTAGTTTAAATTAATAAAAATTATTATATAAAATTACCATAAACATACCTTTAAAATCTTCATTAAAACAATCACAAACTTTTTACAATTAACTATTAATTTTAAATAAATCCGCACTTATTATCATATTATATTTATTAATAACAAAAATATTAACTACTTTTAACGTTACAACCTTCTTTAAAGATATCTTCTTAAATAACAAATTAACAACAAAATGAATAATAATTCTATTAATATAAACATTAACACTTTTAAAAATTATAATTATTTAAATTTTCCTTTTATAATTCTTACTCTTTAAAGTTAAAATTAAAGTTTTAATAACAATACTTTTATTAATTTTACTTTTATTTTTTAAATAATAAAAAAATTATAATACTTTAAAAAATTCTTTAACTTTTATAATATTTATTTTATTTAAATAACATAAGATAATATTTAATACAATTACTTACTCCAGATTTAAATATTTTTCCTTAACTAATATAAAACTAGCGTTTACTTATATATAACTTAAATCATATTCCACTATGATTTAAATAGGTTAAAATTAATTACGTTAAGTGGTAACATTTAACAACTTAATATTAAGAATATTTATGGCATTTTTATTAAAATTAAGAACTTAGTGGTTTCTTTTATCTATAAATTTTTAAATTAAAAGATTAATAAATTAAAAGAGTTCATCGTTAACGTCCCTAATTATTACTCATAATTTACTAATGTTTAACTCTTTAAGATTACTTTTTTAACTTAAAATATTATTTAATAATAACTTTTTAACGCATTAACCATTACTTAATAAGCTTAAAGCTATAAAGTTTATATTATTTATTAAATTTTAATAAATCTTTAGTTTAAAAGTTATAAGGAAATTAATTAACTTTTTTAAATTATTATTAAAAAACGGTTAAGTTATAATTATAATATTTTTTAAAGATAAATATTTATTTCTTTATCTTTATATTTAAATAATAAATAAAGTTATAAAAAAATGTAAAAAAAGATTTAAAATTTCCAATTTCTTATTCCTCTTTTTTATCTTCATTATATTAAAAGAGATTTTTATTATTTTTTAACTTTATAAAATTATCTTAATTTATATATATATTTTAAATCTTAATATCTTTTTAAATATTTTTCTTATTTTTTTAAAAAAGGTTAAAATTATTATTATAAAACTTAAAATATTTAAGGAAATTTTTATATAAATTATCTTATATTTTACTCAAAGAATTATCTTATTATAAGATAAATTTTTATTAAGGTATAAATAAGCTTAAATAAATTATAATAAACTTTTTAAATATATTATTATTTTTAAAGTTTAAAAAATATAATTTAATTAATAAAAAAGTTATAATAAAGGTTTTTTTAAGAATATATTAATAATATATAAATTATAAATTTAAATTATTTATAAACGTAATGTAAAAATTTATTTAATTTTTTAAAGTTTTTATTAAATTTTAAATATAAAGGTATAATCGTATAAATATAAATTTTTAAATATTAAATTATAATGTAAATAAGTTTTAAAAAATGATAATTTTATATTAATAAAGTTATTTAAAATAATTTACTTTTATATATTAATAATGATATAGTTAAAAGCTTTAATAATAAATATTTAAAGATATGGTTATTAATAATGAATTATATAATAAATAATGGTATAATAAAGTTATTATTATTTTAATTTTAATAAATATTAAGTTTTATAATTAAAGAGATAATTATATATTTTTATTAATGATAATTCTTATTTTAAATAATATTGATAAAAAATTTAAAATATTAAGTTATTTATTATTTTATTAAAATTTTCTTTATTAATGAAGTTTAAAATTTAATTAAAAATATTTATATAATAAGTTATAATGATAATTTATTTATTTAAGGGAAGGATAAATTTTATTATATAGTTAATTATATAATGGAGAAAAAAAGATGTTTAAGATTAAGTAAAAATTAAAATAAAATTATAATTATATTAAAAGGCGGTAGTGATTACCTTATTTTATTTGTTATAATATCTTAAAATATGTTAAATATATATAACCTTGTTATTCTTTATATATGTCTTAAAAATGATTTTTTAAAGTTAGTTAAAATGATAAAATTTGTCAATTTTAACTTTATGTTATTTATTACGTTTGTTATTAGAAAAATTTTTATATATAGTAATATAATAATAATATTATATTATAGTAATTATAAATTAAGCCTTATCTTTTTACTCGTTCTTTAAGGCATTTAAATCATGTATAAAACGTTTTAAAGGTTATAAATGGTTGCTTTTTTTTCTTTTTTCTTAGATATAATCTTATTAAAATCTGTTTAAAAATACTTATTAACTTATTTTAAGAAGCTGATAATATCTTAAATAATTTATCCCTAATATATAATTCTTTTAATATCTTATAAAAGCTGATGTTATTAAAAAATTATAAAAATTTATAAGAGTGAAAGATATTATGATAATTAGTTTTTATAATTATGAAATATGTATCGATAAGATTTAAAAGGTTATCTTAATTCTTAATATAAATAATTTTATTAAAAAAGGCCTTTATATATTTATAAAATTATTTAATTAATAAATTTAAATTTTAATTAATTTTTTTAAATAATAATATAAATATTATCTAAAAAATCTTTTTAAATCTTATCTTTAACTCTTTAAAGATATTAATTTTTATAAAATTTATAATTTATATAAATTTAAATAAAACTTAATAAATTATTAAAATTAATAATAAACTATATAATTAAAGGTTTATATTTCATGATTAAACTTCTTAATTTATTATATTAATAATATTTTAATTTATTAAATAAAGGTTATTATTGTTTATATATTAAAATTTCTTTTAAAAGGATCTTTATATTATTATTATTAATCAATTTATAGTTTTTAATTTTTTTAATAACTTTATAAAGTTATTTTTTATTAAAGATTTATAAATTAATTTAATTTTAATAAAAGTTAATAAATTTATGCGAACTTTATTAATATAATTATTATTTTTTAATAATATTATTAAAAATAAAAAAAGGAATATAAAATATATAGTTATAATAATATTATATTAATGTAACTTAATTAAAGCTTATTTATAAATATAATATTAATATAATAAAAAAGTAATAATGATAAAAAAAGATTTATATGTTTTAATATTAAAGTTATCTTTTTTATATTTCTTTTGTTTTACCTTTTTAATAATAAAATTGTTTAATTTATATAAACTTTTTTTTATAAAAGTATAAATATAAAAGTAAAGATTATAAACGTTTAAAAAATAATTTCCTAAAATTACCTTAAAATAAAAAACATTATCAACTTATTTTTTTTAATAATTTTTTTAATGATTTTATCCTTTAACAAATTTATATTTTTTAAGCCTTAATTTTTAAAATTTATTATATAAAATAAGCTTTTTACATCTTATTTACTTAATCTTTTTTTAACATAAAAAATTTAAAAGAAATAATTTTAAGCTTAATTTCTTTTTAAATTAATATATAATCTTTATTAAAAATTAACGTTAAAATAATAAAGATAAACTACTTAAAATTATTGCCATTAATAAACATATTTTTAACTTTTAAGGCTTTTTTTTATTAAAATATATTATTATCCTTGTTAAATATAAACTTAAAATCATTATTATCATTTTATTTAAGTAAAAGAGAGTTATTAATATAAGAATTTAAATTTATGTTTTAATTTAAGGTAAGATTTTATGATTTATACTTAAAAATATAAGTAATATAATAAGTAAACTTTTCCTTAATATTTAAGATATATATTACACAATTTATAATTTCTTTAAGAAAAATCTCATCATCCACATCTTTATCTTAATTATCTTAAAATAAATAATTGAAAAGAATCTTAATATATAAATAATTATGCTTTTTTAGTTAATAAAAAGTATATTTTAATTTTAACTTATATAAACTTAAGTAAAAAAATAAATCCTTTTTAATAAACTTTTTTAAATTATATTATATAATATGAATATCTTTTAAAACATCATTTATAACATAAAGAAAAATTTTTATAATAATAAACACATTATTTATAAAAATAAATGTATAGCCTATTATTTTTTAATAAAATAAAAAACCAAGCTAATTAATTAATAAATTTAAGTTAAATTTAATAACCATTTTAAAAATAAATTTAAAAGATAAAAACCGCTTTTTAAAAAGATAAAGATTTTTAATTTTTTTAAAAAATAAATAAATATATAATTTGTAAAACATATTAAAACGATAATTTATAAGAATTTAATTTAAATTAATATATATTTAATAATAATTATAAATATAAATTAAAGTAAATTTTTAAGCAAAATATTTAACATGTTTAAATCGATATAATATTTTATTAAAATTTTATAAATTAAACATAACATCTTTTTTAAAAGAAATATAAAAATATTTTAATAATATATTAAAGAAATCTTTTTATAATATTAACTTATTTTTTATTGAATATTAAATAAAATATAAGCGATATTATATTAAAAATATAAAATAAAAAAATAATAATGTTATTATATTTAAACTATAAGTTAATTATTATATTTTTTATGTAACTATTAAATATAATTTTAATAATTACACGTTATAAGAAATAATTAAACTTTTTTAATTTAACTAAAGACATAATTAATTTTTTAAGTTAATTCGAAATAAAAAATTTATTAAAATAAAAATCATTAAACGTTTTTTAAAAAGTTTTAATTATAAGTAATTTTATAATAAGTTAATATATTATTAATTTTACTCAAGTTAATAATTTTAAAAATAGTATAGTTGTGATAATAAAAAACAATAAAAAAGATTAATATTATTTTTTAAAAAAATTATAAGTGATAAGTAAAAAGGCATTAAGTAAAATACTTATTAATGATTTATTAAAAGAGAAAAAGAAAGTAAAAGCTTTTAACATTAAATTATTAATTAAAGAGTTAAAAGATTAACAGTTTAACATCTTCTTAACGTCAATAAAAAAGGTACTATATAGCTTTTAAGAAAAAGCTTTAAATATACCTCTCATTTACTGCCCTTTAAAGAAAAGAAAACGTTCTCGTCTTTTAAAACTATCGTAAGCTATTACCATAATTCCATAACAGATAGATAAATGTTGTATCATATTCTTATAAATAAATGTTATCTTTTAATAAATTAATAACTTAATTTTTCCTTCTTTCAATATTTTTTGTTTTTACTTAATAAGGTTTAATTATTATAAGAAAATCTTGTTTATTTAAAAGATTTTATATCTTTTTAATTAATATTATAAATACCTTTTATAAAACTTTAACTAATAATATTACATATAAGGCTTTAACTAATAATATCACTACCGTTATAAAGCTTTAGCTAATGATATTACCGGTTATAAGATTTTAATTAATAATATTACTTATTATAAGGCTTTAATTAATAATGTTACCGGTTATAACGCTTTAAGCTATAATGCTTTAACTTATGATATTTTAATTATTAATATTATTAGTTATAACGTTTTTAATGATGATTTTTTAACAATATTATTAATTTAATAGCTAATTTAACTAATTATATTACTAGTATAGTTATTAAAGATTTTATTAATAACATTTATTATTAATATCATATGGATTTTACCTTTTAAATCGTTTAAATTATCTTGCTTATTTTTATAACTAAAGTTTTTATATTTATAATTTTATCTTATATACTTACAATATTTTTATTATAAGCTTTTTATCATTTATATAAATTATTTAAATTTATTTTATCTTTTTAATCTTTTATCGTAACTTAATAAAATTTATCTTAATATTTTTTAAATTTAATAACTTATTAATATATTATTTAAAATTATTATATTTGAAGATAAGATTATTTGATAATATTTATTATAGTTAAATTATATCTTATCATTTAATAAAATAAAAAAGCATTTTTTGTGAACATTTATATACTTACGTAAGTTATTATAAAGATTCTTCATAATTAATCTTAATACATTTATTAAATACTTATTATTATTTACCTTTTTTTACCGTTATTAAATAATAATTATTTTATCGCTTTTTCATATCTTATTTAAAATAATAGGATATTTTATTTTAATAAGTTAATAATCATTTATATAAAATTAATTAATTTTAAATTATAAAAGATTTTTTAAGAAAGTTTTTATACCATATCTTATAACGTCCTTATATATATAAATAACTTTAAAATCATTTAAATTTATTAACTTAAATATTAAGATTTTATAATATTTATATATTTAATCTTTATAATAAATATATATAAAAGTATAAATTATTATATTTAAATTAAAGAAAAATATAATAAATGAATATTTAATATTATCTTTTAATACTTTTATAGGATTAATGTTATTATATAAATTATATCGTCTTAACTTAAATAACTCTTATTTAAATAAATATACCTTTTCTTTTTTAAATTATTTTAAAACTCCTTTTAATATTTATTATTTATAATTTTAAACATATCTTCTTATTCAAAGAAGTTAAGTTCACTAAATTCTTTTAATATAATATTAATTTAACCTTTATAATTAAAATCTTTTTTAAAGATTTGTTTAAACTTTTAAATTTAATTTAACGCTATAATAACGCATATTTTTTAAAAAATTAATTAATTATAAAAGATTTTAATTAAAATTTAAAATAAGGTTTAAAAAATTATAAGATAAGTTAATAATATAAGTAGATAAACGTTATTAATAAAGGTAGTAAAATGTTTTAGATTTTAAATTAAAAGGTAAGAAATAAAAAATCTTACTTAATAAATATTATTACTTTATTAATAAGCAGTATATTAAAATTAATAGTTATAAGTTTATATGTTAATAATAAATGCACTTTTAATAATAAATATATTATTATTATTATTACTGTTTAAAGATATATTATTATTATTATTATTATTACTTTTTAAAATTATTTCGAAGTATATTTTTAGTATTTTATTAGTAAGTGTCTCGCTAGTAAGTACCTTATTAATAAGTGCCTTATTATTTTTTTTAAAGGTAACGAGATTATAATATTTATCTTTAAGATGATTTATATTATCTTTTAATTATCTTGTTAATTTTATTATTGCTAATTTTATTAATTTTATACTGATAATTCTTATTTTTAATTTTATTAACTTTATGTTAAAGATTCCTCTTTATTTACTTTAAATAACGTTTTATCTTTTTATTCCTTTTTTACTTATAAATCCTTTAAAGTTAATAAATAGTAAAAATTATATTTCTTAATTAGCTTAATTATATTCTTTATAAATAATAATTTTAAATATTATTAATCGTCTTTTTAATTATATCTTTTTTATTTAATAAGATATTTTAATATTTATTACTTACTTTATTTATATAATAACTTATTAAATTCTTTATCTTATAAAAAATGATTTTATCGTTTCTTTTAATATAAACTTAACTTAATTTTAATTTTTTATTTATTATATAAGTTTAAGCCTTTTAACTTTAAAAATAAATATATAATTAAAATAACTATAAGCAATTAATTTATATAAGTTGCTATAAAGCACCCACATGATAACGTAAGCCTTAAAGCTATATAATAATACAGGGCATTATAAGCTTATATAAAAAGAAATTTTTTTTGTTTAAAACTTAAAGTATATTTTATATGTTATATAATATATAGTAATTAATAAAATTAATTTATCAGCTTTTATGATAACACCTCGCCGTTGTAACTTAAAAAATTTTTAATGTTAATTAAATTTTTAAAATTAATTAATAACGCCATTTACTTAATAAAACATTACGCCGAAAGTAAAACCATTAAATCTTATAAAACAAAGTAGTAAATAATCGGAAAATGACATAATTAAAAGAAAATTAAATAATTATCATTAATAATTTATAACAAGTTATATAAAAATAAAAAAAGTTATTAAATCGCTTCATTATTTAACAGTTAAAACTTATACAAGAATTATATATAAAAAAGAAACAAGTAAAAAAAATAACAACCTTTTTATCATTAAATATCCTTAGCCGTTTCGCCGATAATAATAAAAAATTACTATAAAAATCATCATAACTATTAAAACACTTTCGTAAAGAAAGCTAATTACATTAACAACATAAAGCAAACGAGATAATAACAATAAAATTAATTTATAATAAACTAATTACTTATTACTGGAGGCCACCCCACTGCGCTGGCATAATCCTTAAGTTTACAATTACAAAATAAAAAAACCGCACACTTTAAATTTTATACCTTTACACTTTCATTAAATATAATTAAATAAAAATAACTTATATAAATAATATATATATATATAATATATATTATTTTAAGTAAAGTTTTTATATATATTTTTTAAAAAAGTTTAAAACTATTAATTAAAATATAAAAAAATAATATATAACATTACTTTTTATATATATATTTAAAAAAATCTTATACATTTATTATAACGTTTTAAAATAAATTAAAATTTATATATAATATAAGAGACCATTTATTTACTTATAAAAATTAAAAGCTTTTTTTTAAACTAAAAATCCGTAAAGTTATTAAAATATAAAATTAATAAGTTTTTAAAAAATTTACAAAATTTCTCAAAATAATTAAAAAACTTAACAACTTTAAAAACTTATAACTTTACAAAATCAAGCTTAATAAACTTACATTAAATTTAATTAAATATTTAATAAGTAAATTATTTAATAATATTATTTATTTATTTTTATAATTTTATTTAAAATTTAAAATAAAAGTTTAAATATATTAAAATATATTAAACCGTAACATTTTATAAATAAAACTTATATCTTTTTACGTAAATTTAAGTAAAAAATAACATATTTAAATTTTATATAATTATATTAAAAGTTTATTTTTTTATATTAAAATAAAGATAAACATATATAATATAAAGTATGCAGTTTTTTTACCTTCCCACTATAATTAATTTTTTAAAATTTTATACGTTTTATTTTTTTTTCATTTTTTTAACCACATATTAATTTTTAATTAATTACGCCTTTATTTTTTTATTAAATTTAATTTAATTAATAATGAAATTTTCATTATTAATTATTTATTAAATTATTAAATAATATATAAAATCTCTATGCGGCATAAATATAATAACTTTAAATTTTAAAAAGAGTATTATTATTTTAATAGTAGTAAATTTCAATAGTACCCCACTTTTTCGAGAGCCTTTTACTTTGATTAGCGGATTCCGTAAGCTTTTTAATGCCCATCGCGTTTATACTCGAATAACTTTTATAATACTAGTTACACTTAATTATAATTAATATTATTTAAAAGCGTTAATTAAGGAGATTCTGAAAATATAAGTTTCATTTAAGTGCACGAAGAATTAAGCTTAATATCTAAGGAAAAGATATTTGGCAGCCGAAGCAGTCACGTGACGCCCCTCAATCTGACCCCATCCCATACAGACATATAGACATATAAACAGACAGACAAACAGACAAATAAATAAACAAACAAACAAATAAACTAATATATAAACTGAAATACAAACTAATATATAAACTGATTAACTAACTGACTAATAAACTGATATATAAATTAAAATATAAACTAATATATAAACTAACTAATTAACTAACTAACTGACTGACTAACTGACTGACTGACTAAGACCCGTTGTAAGGGCCATTATAATAGCTGTTTTCGTCGCCTCGTAATACAGTTATAAGGAAATATACCGAAACAATACTGATATCATTCGAATCGTTAGAAATAACGCTTTTAAATGATATAAATTACAATTAAATGCAACCAGTATTATAGAAGTTATTCGTGTTTTAAATGCGGCTGGCAGTAAAAGGCTCTCGAAAAAATGGGGTACTATTAAAATTTACTACTATTGAAATAATAATACTCTTTAAAAAAACATAAAACTACTTTTATTTTATATTAAAAATTTTATAATTTCTTTAAAATAAATCGGAAAAATACGTAATTATATATATAAATAAGTTAATATATAAATAAAAATAAACATGATTTTTATTAGCTTATAACCTTTTTATTTACTTAATTATCAATTTTTAAAAATATTAATTTTTTAATTTCTTTTTTACCTTTTTATTTTTTTTATTTTTATTTTTTAAACTTTTTTAAATTACTTATAACTTTAATATATATTTTTACATATTAATTACAATTTCTACTATTATATATTTA